>CABFVX010000795.1:89635-112670 GCA_902151425.1 Timema shepardi
TTAAACGCCTGCTCGGCCTCATTCGACCATAAGAAAGTGGTTTTTGTCTTTCTAAGCTTGTAAAGGGGCGCCGCCAAAGACGACAAGTTTGGTATGAATCGGCCAAAAAAGGCTATCATGCCCAAAAACCTAGACAGTTTCTTTTGACTGTTGGGCACCGGGAATTCTCTAATCGCCCGGGTTTTCTCCGGATTTATCTCTATTCCCTTATGGGAAACAATGTGACCTAAATACTCTATCTGGGAGACCGCTATTTGCATTTTGTGGGGATTTATCGTGAGGTTCGCCTTCTTCAACCTGGCAAAAACCTCTCTCAAATGCTCAGCATGTTCTGTTAAGTTTTCGGAATATATGACGAGATCGTCAAGATAGTTATAGACGAATTTGAGCTGTACGTCCGCAAAAATCATATTCAATAATCTAGTAAGAATTTGGGAGCCAACCGAAATTCCAAATGGTAAATATTTGTACTCATATAACCCAGTTTGAGTGACGAAAGCCGTACACTTTTTAGACTCTTCATTGAGGGGCACTTGATAATAAGCTTGATTAGGATCAAGAAGTGAATAGACCCTTGCTTTCCCTAAGTACTGGAAGGCCATCTGCACGGTGTGTAGGGGGGTGGCCTCAAATACTACTTTCTTATTTAGCTTTTGGTAATCCACCACAAAGCGATGTTTATGGTTGGGTTTTGACACTAAAAACGCTGTAGACGCGTAAGGACTATGCGACTCCCTGTTGATCCCTTTTCTCCTGAGCTCCTCCACGTGTTGCCTTAAAACTTCTAATTTGGGAGGGGCGAGGTAATACGGCCTGGACCTGACTGGCACGTGGTCTAGTAGCTTTATGTCACACGTCAGGACATTGGTACACCCTAATTCTCCTGTCACCACATCTCTATACTCATTAGGGATTTGGAGCACCTCCTGTCTTTTTTCCTCTAACTGACTGATGAAAAGGCATGAATTTGACTGCGTCAGATCCTCTAGATTGATCGACGCGCCAAACCCATCATACGGAAAATTGATCCTATTTTCACATGGGCATATCCTCATTCTAGACTTGTCCAAGAACTCCCGCCCCAGTATGACCTCTACACTTAAGTTCGGGGCGACCCAAAACCATGTCGGCCATGAAAACCTCGCTATTTTAACTGCCAGCTTCCCTTTGTTATTAATGTGCATGATACCACCATCAGCGGTTTCGCACCTCATATCACAAATTTCCCTCTGCTTTATGGACGAGCTAGACTCCAGTTCACTGACAAATTTTTGGGAAATTAAATTATGGACTGAACCGGTATCTATTAATGACAGCGTGTCCTTCTTTCCCACTTTGGTTCTAGCTCCTGATAAATTTGGAGTACGCCCCCGAATTTTGTGAGATTCTAGGCCTACCCATTGTACTACACACACCGAGGCCCTGCTTTGATTCCCTTGGAATGGTTGATTTTGTCTGTTGCGTACCTCTCTTTCCTCTCCCCTTCGGTTTGGACACTGTCCCATTAAATGCTTTGGTGACCTACAAATGAAGCACTTCCTCTGTCTATTCGTTATTGTGGCCATTGGGGACTCCCTCTTGACATACTCCCTCCCCGTTCTCTCGGTTTGATTTAACCTGTATGTTGGGGTTTGTTGGGATTGTCGCATCTGATTTTTGTCAATATAAGCGGGTTGGTTTTGTTGACGGTACCACTGCACTTCCAAATTAGCCCTTTCATAATGAATGGACTTTCTCTGCAACTCTTCTATTGAGTTTATAGAGTCTCGGGGTATTTTTAATTTTATTTCTGGCCTTAAATTTGAAAATAGCCTATTAAGCTCCCCTTCAGGAGAATATTCTCCGTGACGCCTAATTAAGGTTTGAATTCTTATAAAGTAATCGGTGACTGTTTCCCAGGGCTTTTGTCTCCCGTTTCTAATCTGAACCTCTAATCCTTCTAAGTATTCTATTGGGAAAAAACTGAGTTTAAAACTGTTTAGAAAAGCGCTCCAGTCTGTCCAGACGCTGGCGTGGTTTCGTAGCCAGTCCCTACGACTCCCCTCGAACAATTCTGGTAAGGCAGTCAAAATTTCCCTATCTGTTAATGAATATGCCTTTTTTTTGTTCTATTAATCGCTCTTAAAGCTCTACGGGATCTGACCGTTCGTGGAAATTAAGGTTCCACTTTCTAACGAGATTGAGCGCTAATACGTCTCTGTTCTGGCTCAATTTATTATATTCTTCCCGGGGTTCAGCCACCTGAATGCTTACACTATTTCTCTCGGGGCTATACCCCATCCTCACCCCTGGTGAAACCGGTGAAGTGGCATGGTGGACGTGATTCTGTGCCTCAGGGTAACCTATTCTTTTGTCTGAATTTGGAAATTCAAAGATACCTTCCTCGATGTTGGGTGACACCGTACCCTTTTTGGCATCGGTGAGATTTCCTATAATGTATTCGGCTTGAGTGAGTAACCGCGTGCAGTTGAGTACTAGCTCATCTCTGCCAGCCGCCTCTGTACCTTTTCGACTTAACCGTTGCTGTAGATGTTTCAATTTGGTTTGAAATTTCCTGGTTTGCGATAGGGACGGAGCTTTGGATTCCCCTACTCGCTGCAATAACAAATTGAGTTTTCTATCTATAGTGGGTATTTCTAACTCCCTTGATGGGCATTCGCAGGGGTCGACTAATTATATTTTTCCCACTCTCTCCTTTTCCCATAATTTAGAGAGCTGTGGTCTCATACCCTCTACGGTCAATACTGGCACGACTCCCCTTATACGAATTTCATAATCTAACTCGTCCGCTTCTAACCTGTTGCTTTCCATGTTCCTATCGGTAACAATAAACTAACAAAGTGGATCCAAACTGGCAGGACTAGTCGCTCACTCCATCGAATAATAGTATTCCATTAATTTACGGAATATTGTGAATTTGTTTCACACCCCCAAAAATACAATTAATGCCTATAAGACTATGGCTAATACATGATATGTTGAATCAGTTAATTTTACTAGTGCATCTCATACTAACAGTTTTGTTTCTTACTTAGCTGACCACTCGTGGCGCCTATAAGTCATTTTCCAGATTGTTTGATGTTGTGAAGTTCCCCTTGGATCCTGCGGACACCTGCCGCTAACCAGTTGTTAAGTTTGTTATCACCGTCGTCTCCAGCCATGGAAAAATCACCCCAGTTGACTACTGATGCTGCGGCCACGTCTTGTAGTGACTGACGTCCCCCGTTGTGGATTATGTTCTCCTTTAAGGACTGGGTGGCAAGATAGCCACGCCCAAGAAAGGTGTTGTTGGACAGCCCCTCTGGCAATGGAAAATTGCCCCAGTTGGATGTGGTTGTTGCCGCCCTGATTTTTGTTGTAATTTGTTCCACGTTGTGGCTGAAGTTGAAGTCAACCCTCTCAAGGACTGGGTGTTGTTTGAAGTCCCCGGCTGTGGTGGAAGTTAAAGTTTAAGTAGAGCTGCTCAAGGGTTCGGTGTTGTTTAGGTATCTTATTCACGCTGTTAAAGGTTCCCCGCCGGACTTTGCATGTGTTGAGTTGTTGGTTTGACTTTCGGAAATGTCGAATGCGTCTGCTTGGCGGTTGATAATCGTTAAAGCTGATTTATTATTTTGAGGATGCGGAACGAAACCACGCTCTGTTACCATGAAACAAACCTGTTACTCTTGAGATCACAGTTTATTTTCTTTTTTATTATTGACATCAACGAAAAGCATCCAAGTTCGCCTCTTTCTTAGCCCGTACATCCCTTGCGCATTGCAAGCGAGCCGTTCTCTCTCAGTCCCACGAGTGACGGACCAGTTCCCCACCACCTCGCTCGGCACAGCTATAGCGGCAGGTATCAGTAACCCCAGCCTGCGCCGGACAATTGCGTGGAAGAACGAAAAGGGGCGGGGAGGGATAGTCACATCACCGTCACACTGGGCTTCATAAGCTGGGTAGGTAGAATACCCTTTTGGAGGAATAATTGCTTAAAACACAATATCCTTGGAAAGTGAATAAATACTAGATTAAAATTTAATAATATATAGATATATTCATTATACATGTATATTTATTGACAATTTAAACATTACTATTTACACAGTTTGCACAAACTACATAGAATTTAGAATCTAGTCAAAATAGTTATGGGTATGCGGTGCAGGACTAGCATGCCCAGAGAATACGCGCCACTGACATGTCTATATTTTATATCAAGTATGGGAAAACTACAGCCTACTGATATGTTCAATCCGGCCCACGGGATGATTAGTTAAGATGTGTTGCGTAATTTTCCGTGCTCGAGGCTCATTTACAGTTTCACTCATTTTACACCCAAACTTATAAATGTTCTAAACGAACTCAAAACATACTAGTCCACTAAAGGGTTTCCGATTGTTTTTCATTTTCAATGTATTTAGACTTATTCTCGTCCATATATGAATTATGCTTATAATTTTTAAAAGGAGTTTTGAAGAAAAATTGATGAATAACACTAGCAATGTACCAGCAATATATGTAGTGTCTGTAGTGTGTATAACACTAGCAATGATTCAGCAGTAAATGTAGTGTAGTGTGTATAATACTAGCAATGTATCAGCAATATATGTAGTGTCTGTAGTGTGTATAACACTAGCAATGTAT
Organism: Timema shepardi; assembly: GCA_902151425.1. NCBI lineage: Eukaryota > Metazoa > Arthropoda > Insecta > Phasmatodea > Timematidae > Timema > Timema shepardi. The sequence goes on from CABFVX010000795.1 coordinate 94,262, forward strand.
CAGCAATATATGTAGTGTCTTAGTGTGTATAAAACTAGCAATGATTCAGCAGTAAAAGGTAGTGTAGTGTGTATAACACCAGCAATATATGTACAGTAGCCCCGTGGCTTCTTTGGTGCTGACTGACAGCTCACAGCTGACTTCTGACCGTCAACATTTAAGTATATACCTAAATTTTTACTGTCAGAAGTGACAGCTGCTAAACACATATTTTTGCTGATCATCTGGTTCGGCGTAGGGATACGTAATTTGGTCTGGTAACTTTTCAAAACAGTCAGTCAGCACCAAAGAAGCCATGGGGCTATTGGTATATGTAATGTGTATAATACTAGCAATGTATCACAATATATGTAGTGTCTGTAGTGTGTATAACACTAGCAATGTATCAGCATATTATGTAGTGTCTGTAATACTAGCAATGTATCAGCAATATATATAGTGTCTGTAGTGTGTATAATACTAGCAATGTATCATTAATATATGTAATGTCTGTAGTGTGTATAATAATAGCAATGATTCAGCAGTAAATGTAGTGTAGTGTGTATGATACTAGCAATGTATCAGCAATATATGTAGTGTCTGTAGTGTGTATAATACTAGCAATGTATCAGCAATATATGAAGTATTATTATTATTATTGGCACCACGTCTTACTACCCGTTCGGGCTATACGCACTTATGGTAGGGCGATTGTGAAATGGAATGGAGGACCTGCAGTTTAACGTGGAATCCGAACCACGGTGGAGGCCTGGCACTCCCCAGATTTACAAGTATCAGCAGTGGATGTTGTAATTATATTCAGAAATGAGTCTGAGGATTGTTAGAGTTTCGTGTACTGTTAGTGTAATTTTAAGGGAAAAATTAATCTGTTAGAAGATTTATACATTTGACCAAGAAATAACGTAATCGAATTAGTTGAATTTTGGATCTAAGTTGGGCCCTACTCTAAAAGTCTAAATTGTAATGATATTGATTTGGATTAGCTCTAAATTATCCAAAAAGTCGTGGATGAAGGTAAATTTTATTTAAAGTAATATAGGTAGAGTATCCTTTTAAGATTCATCAATGAAGAAACACGCGCTTCTCAGAAACAATGTGAAAAGGATTTCACCCCTAAAATATATATTTTCATACAATATTTCTTGTTAAAAGAATAACTGCGTCAATTCTTGTTAAAGGGAACAGCTTCATAGTATTTGGCAGAAGACGCCATTTCTCTATACCAATAAGATGCTAGCCTTCACAAAACCTATCGCCAGGACTTTTTCTATTGGTTAGTTTTTACATTGCTGACCAGGGAAGAAAAATGCAAGGGGTATGTTATATATACACTATTGTGCGTATGTTTAAGGCATCTCCGGCAACCAAACATCTACACCGAGATCCCGCTCACGCACGAGTCAGTCTAACACAGTATAATATAAATCACATCAATATCACAAGTGTGCAGTGATAAAAAATAAAATTTAATTGACATATGTACAAGTAATTTACAGGTGTAATTTAAATAAACCCGGTGTGAAATAACAGCCATCAACATTTCTCTTTCTTCAATTATATTAATATACCGATTTAATAAGTGCTCAAACACGGAGCTATAAACAGATGATTAAACGGTATCTTTTCCGTACAGTGATGATAGGCGCTTGATCACGGAGCTTTAGCCAACCTATAAATCATCACAGCATTCATATATCAAGGAATTAATCCGTAGTGTTTCAATCGACGCCCAAAACGGGGTGATTGATCACATAGTACTTCAAGCGACGCCCAAAGAGAGGCGTGAGAAATCCATATTATAACAACCTTAACAATACACTACCCACCTCAGTTGTCGTATGGTATAATGTGTCACTCTTGCAATAGACTGGACTGTCGATGATGGAGAATTCTGTTTCAAAATCCTGCTGAGTGTACTTAGGGTGGTTTTACTAAGTGGGCTTTACTTCACCCTCTACATAAATGCGGGTACATCAACTCTAAGTTCAACCTTTATCGTCCTTAATATATTAACATGTTTGTAATATATGCGCGAAGCCCAAACGGTTCGTAAGATGCGGTTCTTACAAAACTACACAAAAAATCACTATCAGCCTCTTCCTTTCATAGCACCATTAAAGTAAATAATGTGTTCATATCGGAGCTGTTTCTCATAGTCCAAACTGGGCATATAGTTTGTTTAAACCAAAAATAATACAACATTCCTATAGACATACATCCGGAAAGATATGCTAATACCATTAAATTGTGTTCAATGTTTCGGCGTACAGCGCCGAGAGAGCAAAGCTGTTCAAGCATGTATGCACAGAAAGTTGGATAGGAACTAGGCGCGTTACACTGCACATGCAATAATGTCAAGCACTTTCTGTGATTTAGGACTGTTAATGATGATCCTCAGATCATATTCACATTTCTCGATGGACTGGTGTGTTGTTTACTATTAATTGTGGTATTCTCTCCTGTCATGCCCCAAGATGTCGAGTTGTGTAGTTTCGCGTGTCTAACTCCTTTACAACATACAGCTTGACAGCTTTGCTTTCCCGGTGTTATACGCTGAAAATTTCGACATAATTTAACGTTATTAGCATAAATTTCCGGATGTAAAAGTATTGGGATTTTGTATTACTTTTGGTTCAAACAAGCTATAGGTGCAGTTGGGACTATGAGTTTCCGAACACACTGTATAAACAGAAACTAGTTTATAAAAATGTGGGGGGATTACAGCGACGTGTCATGTAGTACCGCAAAGGTAAGCATAGATAGTTAAAATTGTACCCGTCAATGAATCTAGATATCAATCAACAAAATTACATTTCCAATTGGAGTAGTGTCTATGTATGATAAGTCAAATGGGAGACTCAGTTTTAGAGAATATATCAAAGGTACGTTTTAAACACCCTGGCAACAATCCACGATATGCTACTAGATATTTATAATTAAGTTAACAAATATTAAAATTAGTCATCGTTTTATTTGTTTTTAATCTAGAGTTTCTACAGTACATTTGAGAATACCAAAATACTCTTTTTATTTTGATGTCTTCTACTAAAAGTTTACTCAGATCAGAACCCTTAAAAATAGACTTTTCAATCCAGGAGTGACACCCTATTATATAGAGTTGAAAAAAACTGTTCTATCTTGTGTTCATACTTGTAGGGAACTTAAAATTTTCTTGAGTGTGTTCATACTACCATTGTAACAGAAGTGCATATATTTTCTTGAGTTTGCGCATATTATAAGTTTATTAACATTAAATTCAGAATAGGTATTATGTTCAGTCTAGAAATAGATACAATGCATGGCACATATTAGTATTAGAATATTATCTTCAGTAGATTCAGTGTCAATAGTATGTTCGTGCCAACACTGTATCAGTGGTAAATACATGCCTGAGTGTGTGTTCATACTAGTGGCGTATCAGGGGGTTCTATAAGTGTCTGAAGTGTGTTCATTCTAGTGGCATATCAGGAGTTCTATCAGTGTCTGGAGTGTGTTCATTCTAGTGGCATATCAGGAGTTCTATCAGTGTCTGGAGTGTGTTCATTCTAGTGGAATATCAGGAGTTCTGTCAGTGTCTGGAGTGTGTTCATTCTAGTGGAATATCAGGAGTTCTGTCAGTGTCTGGAGTGTGTTCATTCTAGTGGCATATCAGGAGTTCTATCAGTGTCTGGAGTGTGTTCATACTAGTGGCGTATCAGGAGTTCTATCAGTGTCTGAAGTGTGTTCATTCTAGTGGCATATCAGGAGTTCTGTCAATGTCTGGAGTGTGTTCATTCTAGTGGTATATCAGGAGTTCTATCAGTGTCTGAAGTGTGTTCATTCTAGTGGCATATCGGGAGTTCTATCAGTGTCTGGAGTGTATTCATTCTATTGATGTATCAGGAGTTCTATCAGTGTCTGGAATGTATTCATTCTAGTGGCATATCAGGAGTTCTGTCAGTGTCTGGAGTGTGTTCATTCTAGTGGTATATCAGGAGTTATATCAGTGTCTGAAGTGTGTTCATTCTAGTGGCATATCGGGAGTTCTATCAGTGTCTGGAGTGTGTTCATTCTAGTGTCATATCAGGAGTTCTATCAGTGTCTGGAGTGTGTTCATTCTAGTGGCATATCAGGAGTTCTATCAGTGTCTGGAGTGTGTTCATACTAGTGGCATATCAGGAGTTCTATCCGTGTCTGGAGTGTGTTCATTCTAGTGGCATATCAGGAGTTCTGTCAGTGTCTGGAGTGTGTTCATTCTAGTGGCATATCAGGAATTACTATCAGTGTCTGGAGTGTGTTCATTCTAGTGGCATATCAGGAGTTCTGTCAGTGTCTGGAGTGTGTTCATTCTAGTGATGTATCAGGAGTTCTATCAGTGTCTGAAGTGTGTTCATTCTAGTGGTATATCAGGAGTTCTGTCAGTGTCTGGAGTGTGTTCATACTAGTGGCGTATCAGGAGTTCTATCAGTGTCTGAAGTGTGTTCATTCTAGTGGCATATCAGGTGTTCTGTCAGTGTCTGAAGTGTGTTCATTCTAGTGGCATATCGGGAGTTCTATCAGTGTCTGGAGTGTATTCATTCTATTGATGTATCAGGAGTTCTATCAGTGTCTGGAATGTATTCATTCTAGTGGCATATCAGGAGTTCTATCAGTGTCTAGAGTGTGTTCATACTAGTGGTATATCAGGAGTTCTGTCAGTGTCTGGAGTGTGTTCATTCTAGTGGCATATCAGGAGTTCTGTCAGTGTCTGGAGTGTGTTCATTCTAGTGTCATATCAGGAGTTCTATCAGTGTCTGGAGTGTGTTCATTCTAGTGGCGTATCAAGAGTTCTGTCAGTGTCTGGAATGTGTTCATTCTAGTGGTATATCAGGAGTTCTGTCAGTGTCTGGAGTGTGTTCATTCTAGTGGCATATCAGGAGTTCTTTCAGTGTCTGGAATGTGTTCATTCAGGTGGAATATCAGGAGTTCTGTCAGTGTCTGGAGTGTGTTCATTCAGGTGGAATATCAGGAGTTCTGTCAGTGTCTGGAGTGTGTTCATTCTAGTGGCATATCAGGAGTTCTGTCAGTGTCTGGAGTGTGTTCATTCTAAGTGGCATATCAGGAATTCTATCAGTGTCTGGAGTGTGTTCATTCTAGTGGCATATCAGGAGTTCTATCAGTGTCTGGAGTGTGTTCATTCTAGTGGTATATCAGGAGTTCTATCAGTGTCTAGAGTGTGTTCATTCTAGTGGTATATCAGGAATTCTGTCAATGTCTGGAGTGTGTTCATTCTAGTGGCATATCAGGAGTTCTGTCAGTGTCTAGAGTGTGTTCATACTAGTGGTATATCAGGAGTTATATCAGTGTCTGGAGTGTGTTCATTCTAGTGGTATATCAGGAGTTCTGTCAGTGTCTGGAGTGTGTTCATTCTAGTGGCATATCAGGAGTTCTGTCAGTGTCTGGAGTGTGTTCATTCTAGTGGCATATCAGGAGTTCTATCTGTGTCTGGAGTGTGTTCATTCTAGTGGAATATCAGGAGTTCTGTCAATGTCTGGAGTGTGTTCATTCTAGTGGAATATCAGGAGTTCTATCAGTGTCTGGAGTGTGTTCAGTCTAGTGGAATATCAGGAGTTCTGTCAGTGTCTGGAGTGTGTTCATTCTAGTGGAATATCAGGAGTTCTGTCAATGTCTGGAGTGTGTTCATTCTAGTGGAATATCAGGAGCTCTATCAGTGTCTGGAGTGTGTTCATTCTAGTGATGTATCAGGAGTGCTGTCAGTGTCTGGAGTGTGTTCATTCTAGTGATGTATCAGCACCAGATGGAAGCACAAGTATGTATTGTTCCGGCCATAGCCAAGGTGTAGATGGTGATGGGTCGGTGGAGGGGAGCGCAGTTGTTTGGGGTGTGTCCGGTTGTGGTCCGTTTCAGGATGTTGGCCGTACTTCCGGTCCAGTCGGGTCTAGAGAGAGTTGCGGTGGTATGAAGAGACGTCTGGGACACCCTGACTCACAACACTAGCGCTACCTGTCTGCCGAGAAAAGAGTTCTTGATCCACTGATGGGCCTCTGCATTATTTTAAGGGGAACAGATTGGAAATAATGATTGGATCTTCTTTAGAATATAGTACTTAACTCTTGTGTAGTATTTACAAACTACCTTAAAATAGAAAATTAAATTGGTGATGAGCATGCATACAAAGGCTTCAGTCTCGTCTGGTCTGATTTACCAGATGACAAAGAGCTTAGGGATCGATTCTTTGCTGGGTGTATTAAGATGATTTTGTTTAGTGTTTTTACTCTCTCCCTCCCTGCAAATGCAGTTAAATGTACTCGAAATCAGTGTTAGACCCGACTCAACCTGGGGTACGCAAATCCATCTTAGGTCTATCCTACACTGGCGGTTAAAACGCTAGCAACCACACCTTTGAATGAAATCTTTGTTATAAGTTAGAAAATAAATTTTCGTCTAGACCAGCGTTTTGACCGCTACCTCTGGAGGCGTTAAGCCCGCCTAGCGGTAGAAAGGCGAATCAAACTACACCAGGCGTTAACAGACACTTGTGCCTCAATGTCTCAACAAGTCTTTCATCAGGAATAATAAGTACTCTTCCTCAAGATGGTATAACGTTATGCAATATTTTCATTCACTAAACCAAGTCGTTCATCAAATGAAACCACAGACATTCTATAGTACATAAATAACTTCTCTGGGTACATTTTGTGATCCATAAACATGATATGAAACTGTCTTGTTGAGAGACGGTTTGATAATGTGGGGTGAGTCCACCAACCTCTTTTTTGACGAGGTTTTATTTTGCGAATTTCCTCCAACAAAATAAATCCCACAATACATTCGGCCTGTACAATGTTCATTTTTAAACCATTCTGCACAAGTGGAAGCAACAACCACGGCATTTAAGTCTTTAGTGTAGAATCAGTAGCGTTATGGTAGCTGTTAAACAGTTGCGTTTTGACAGTCAGGTGTAGATTCAAGAGTTTGGGGGCGTAAGCTAGCGGATAAACCATCGCGTTTTAACCGCTATTGTAAAATAGGGCTTAAGGTACGTTTCCTTCGAGACGGCTGACGCATGCGGCCGCCGCACGTAACCCGAGCTGCCAGTACCGTTTTCTTCCACTCGTCAAGTCACGTGCAATCATTGAGTTGTGAATGTAGTACTGTTTCGTTCCAATGAGTGAAAACAATTATTTATTACTTCATTTGCTGTTAGAAGACACTCAGGATGACGAAATATTACAATTGGTTTTAGACGAGGGACATGCTTATGTATATCCTATTTTTAAAGGAAGGCTATCTCGAAATTTCATGCCACTTATCAAATCTGGTGGCTTCGCCAAAGTCTATGGGTTTTATGGAATTATTTATGGAATACTTCAACAGTCCTCAAGGTAATATCGTATGGCAAACTAATTATGTCAGAAGAACAAACGCTTTCCAGTGAATACTTACAGATAGTTACAGTAAATTAAATTACTACATATATCTAATATATTTAATTATAAACCATTATAAACACATTAATGTTAATATTTTATCAACATAATACTGTCCACATAATAATTTTTAGCACATTTAAACTTTTTACATGATTAAATATATAGACTATTATATGTAAATTGTATTTGTTTTTCTTTACTTGATCTTCCTAATTGATCTGCTACTTCTCTCCACGCATTATCCTAAGTTATATGTTTTAAAATTTTACGTAGGTAAATTGAATAATCCAATTCAAATGCGTAAGACAATAAATGTTTCATGATCAACTCTTGATCAAAAAAAGGTATTAGAAATCATTAGTTAGGCCATGTACTGAATTCTGTATAAAACATAAGGAAACCAAGAAAAATTAGAATCAAGTTTTCAAAAAGCAACTCAATTCCAAAGATGCGTACAGGATTTGCGGCTGTGATGTGGACAAATCTTTCTGCTGCTTCCCATGAACTTGTGAGAACAATGAATATATTTTAGCATATTAATACACAGATACACTTACTTTAGAGTGAATTTGCAATTTTTCATGTTTGCATGTTGTTTTGATATTATTTTTATTTTAGTTTAAATCAATGAGTTTTTAACAATATTGCCGAAATGTCTATATTTTTAAAAATATTTTATTTAGAAATAATTAAAGAAATGAATCGGCCGCACCCTCCAGTTTTTAAAGTCATTTTAAGTCACTTGGGTAAGTAGTGTGTGTGTGTGTGTGTGTATATATATATATATATATATATATATATATTTTTTTTTTTCTGACTCACTTACTCCCATAAGAATAACATTGATCCACTTTATTGAATGATGTGAATCACTTTCTCCCATAAGAATAGCATGGATCAGTGACGGATTAGGAAATATTATTTTTGGTGTTTGTTCATTCTTCCTCTCAACCCATTCCACTGTTGATCGTCTCGGCTCCTGAGGATTGAGCATACAATATGTCGGGTGAGATAAATCAAAATTAATTTTAAATATATTTACATACACTAGAATTGGTATGTCACATTAAACAATACATCAACACATTCAACCACTTTAAATTTTACAGTTTAGACTTACTATAATTAAAAAATAAATTGAAGTAAATTGTCAAACGCGTGCCCTAACTTAACAAACAAAATTGTGCTGTTGGCTCAGTACCAATAAATAAAATTAAATAAACCTAATTCACAAGCAACATAATAAGATTACTGAAAACATATAATGTGGCTTCGAGCCTTTACCTGATTAATAAATCCAAAAATAAACACATTTCTTCATGTTTGTTTATACTCCGTATCACAAAACAATCGTTTCTAAGGAAGTAAATAATCAATTTGTTGATTTTTCCAAAGCCCTCGTTGCCAATGAAACTTATAATTATTGGTTAGTTATTTCCAAAGACCTGAATGCCAAGGAGACCTACAAAGAAGTTCAATACATTAAAAGTGTATCTTTTAAATAATTTGATAACCCGTTGTGACGCCCACATTGAGCCCAAGAAGCGTCCCCAAAAAACAACCATGAGGTCACAAGAGAAACATAGTTTTTTATTTCAATTAAATTACAATGATATAGTAATACAACAGCACATTAAAGGCTTAATGAGCCTACGCTTATTGTGGCAAAATATTGACTGAGCCACTATGACTTACAAAATATTATCCGCCCCACAGAGGGACGTTAGAGTGAATGTTAGATGTCTAGATTCAAATTTACCGCCCAAGGGCGCGCTTACATCCTTCAACACAAGATGTCTGACATGTTTAGTTTTAATTGCCCATAGCATTAACTGAAGTATAAATTAATAAGAAAAAGTGCTCATAAAATTTAGCTTTACATTACTATAAAAATATACATGATTTGGCGGCCGAATATTTTAAACAGAGATACCAACAAAGGCCGTTGAGTGCTAATCCTAAGTTACGAAGCATAACCTAATATTACAAACAAGTCTTAAAAGTGTACAATAAGTTCCGCAAACTCCCGTTGCGCTCATGATAACCTAATCTAACAATTCCATATAAAATACCTTCATTACTAAGAGAACTTATATCGTCTAAAAATACCCAAGATAATATTAAACGATTACTAAGATCCGCCAAGATAAAGGCTCGGGCGCACCTACAGTTAATAAGACGTACTAAGTCAAACATGAATCCCCCTAGAAAGTAACCATTATGAAACCGTGGTTCACCCACGGCAAATCAAATTAAAGTCCCCATTTTTAAACACGAAAAGAAGCGCCGAACAGTAATTTAGAATAATATTCCTCCCATATTTAAAGCCAAAGAGAATTTTGATTAATGTCCCCAAATATTAGTTATAACCCAGCGCCCTCACCTGGTAAGAGCCAGTGATACAATGAGTACCATACAAAATGACACCTGCTGTTATATAGCATAAACAGGTCTTAGAAGTTCTCAGTAGAGGGGGAGAGGAAGGGAAACACATGGAACAAAAAGAAGGGTGAAGACTAGCGCTCTGGGCGTATCGCGGACATCCCAGTAATTACTAGGCCAAGCTCGAACATTCCAGGGGCGGATGTTCGCGAAGTCAAGTTGGCAACTGGATTGTTTAGGGGTTGGGCGAGGCGCTGATTTGGTTCGCGTCTCAGTCAGTCTTCTTTATCCAAGCCACGGGAGTGGATGTGTTGTTGCGTGCATGTGCGTCCCATTCGACGGGGAGAGGTCTCGATCAGACTTGGTGAGAGTTGGTGAGCCTTGGTGAGTGAAAAGCCTCCATATTACCAGGTTGTTGGTTTTAGATATTTGTTGTTTGGAACATCGTTACACCGTTTCCGGTAATAGAAAACGAGGAAATGACTGAACAGATTTTTACAAATGACCACTCATTTTTGCGGTTAAGAGTGCAAGATGTCTGGAAAAATAGTAGTTTTCCACAAAAAACATATTTTAACAGTGAATTTTCAGTTTTTTCTTTGTTTAATCACCATAGAAACCGTTATTTACTGCATAGCTGTAAGTCTCTAAATAAAATAAATCTCTTTGGCTAAATATAATAACTCAATCATTATTTGTTGTTCCGAACACATCACAATTTTCTCTTTGGATGATGGTCATAACACATCTATATGATATGCCTAAACTGGGAAAAGATTAATTTTTTTATTAGAATGTTGTTGTCGTTAATTTTCATTTAAATCAATAACATTGAGCATAATTATAAAATTAAAAGGTTAAGTTGTTAAGTTCGGGAAAATATTGTTTACTTTTTGCTTAGAACATGATAAAATCGTGTTTAAATATGTTTTGCTAGATATTATAAGCTCAAAAATGATCAAATGAAAATAAATAATTTTTAAAAATAGCAATAGCTACCTAAATATGATATTGGACTTAATTTTTTTTCAAATAATGGGTTTTGATATTCTTTTTATTCTAATAATGGGTTTGGATGCTCATTTTAGCAAATACTACCATAACACAAATACGTAAGATAAGCTATGTTTTCATTTTACTGCTTAATTTTGAGGTAAAGATATTTCGAAGTACCGTAATGTTTTGTGTATCACATCTATACTTTAACATTCTCTTTTTATCTGACACTCTCTCTTACACACTCTCTCTTACACTCTCTACCCTATCTCTCTATATCACACACACAGCCTCTATAGCACACTCTTTATATAATATAATCTTCCTCATTGTCTCTCTCACACACTCTCTGTCACATAATTTCTCTCACATAATCTTTATTATACTCGCTTTCTTAAGCCCTCTCTCAAACGTTCTCAATCTCTCAAACGCTCTCTCTCTCTCAAATGCGCTCTCTATTGAACGTTCCACACACATGTTCTCTCTCTATCTTTCTTTCTTCTCTTAGTATTTCTCTCTTATACACACATCCACATACTCTCACTATCACTTGCTCACACTCACTCAATCATTCTCATTTGCTCATTCTCGGTCTTTTGCACTCACATTCTCAAACTCACACTCACCCACTCAAACACTTACACTCTCATTTTCACTATCACATTTTATCACTCTCTCTATTACATATTTATACTTTTATAGAATTTGATAAGCCCATTTCCATTAATAGAAATTATGAGGAAATGACTGAAAAGTTTTTGAAAATCAAAGTCTCATTTTAACTGTTAGGGATGTCGGGAAAAATAGTAGTTTCCATAGAAAGTGAGATTTTTCAGATAATTTTCAATTTTTCACTCTTTGTTTGCATCACCATGAAAAAACCCTCATTAATTTTGTGCATGGTTATATATAATAATATTTTTCCCTGGCTATAAATAATATCAACTCAACTTTTACTTTAGCGGTGTGGTACAACAAATAGAAATGTTAAGGCAATTATGTGTATATTTATCAAACAAACTGATGATATTAAGTTAAAAAAATTATATGGTTGAGTTTTATCCTTCCTTTTCATTGTTTTTAAATATTTGACTCTCTTCTTGTATATAAATCGATAAGACCTTTTCAAATAATTTAAATTCCAAGAAAATGACAACCGATTTTGACAAATGACCACACATTTTTAAGGTTAGGAGTTCAGGATTTAACCAAAAATAATAGTTTCCAACGAAAACGTTATTTTCCAAACAAAATCATTGTTTCATGCTTTGTGTGCATCTTCATGGAAACCCTGATCTGTGTTTGATTGAATATCAGTAAATAAAATATTGCTCTTTGGCTAAAACTAGTAACAGTTCAATTATTATTTGAAGGGTTTGGTGCAACAAATAGATAGAGAGCTGGGAGAGGGGTCGTTATAAATTTCCCATCGTGGCGTGAGGAGGGGGAAATATAAGTTTTGATTGCAATTAGACACCGAAAGATAGATATATATGTAAAGTTGATAGCCTTTGAGGAGTAGATTTGAATTAGAAATTCGAGTGAAGGCTTATTCGTTTTGAAATAAATAGTTTACAATTCATTTTAGTGAAATAATCTGCAGTCATCGCTGTAACAAACCATTAATAAATATGAATTGTTATAAAGTATGGATGGAAATGTAACCACACTACCATTATGGTTTTTAGACACTCCTTCGCTCACCTCTAACAGAGTCTTGATGGGATACATGTTGACTGCCACCTGTTTATCTTTCTCTCCCACCTCCAACACAGTCTTAGTGGGATACATGCTGACTGCTACCTGTTTATCTTTCTCTCCCACCTCCAACACAGTCTTAGTGGGATACATGTTGACTGCTACCTGTTTATCTTTCTCTCCCACCTCCAACACAATCTTAGTGTGCGGAGCTTGACTCAGGCAAGACTCGGCGGCAGTGCCAGACGGGCCCCAGTGCCACCAAAATACAATAATTCTTAGTTTTCTAATATCTAGATAGTTTGTGTTGTGACAGCTGTATTTTAAATTGTAGCTTTTATCAGGAGACTCACGCTTTGTAACGCTTTATTATTTTTAAAACATTTTTCTAAAGATGCCTAAATTTGGAAAATTATCTAAATTATTTTCTCGTGTCTAGAGTAGAAAAGTAAATAAACGGTGAGTGACAAGGATACACATTTAAATACTTCTGGTTATTTTTTTATAAAGTATCATACACATACACGTTGGCAAGATATTGTTTAGTTACAACATATGAGGTACTAAGAAGCGCCCTTAATCGAGTCTTTTGTGAGCTTGACGCCTTATAGTTCGTGACCATTAGTGCTAGCTAGATAGAAACGTTTATCCCATGACATCTAGCATGTGATGTATTATCAAAGAAACTAAACTCTCACAACCATAAATCCAATATTATTTTGTTACAGATGCTGGTCCCAGGTACAAGGAAACCATGTGGCAGTGGGCCTTGGTCATGGTAGTACAATTTGTGGGCCTTGTTCACACGGTCACTGTCACTTCCTGTCCTTCAGAGTGTATCTGCCTGTCTCAGACCCAGGTAAGTCATGGTAGTAGCTCTTGTTCACACGGTCATAGTCACTTCCTGTCCTTCAGAGTGTATCTGCCTGTCTCAGACCCAGATAGGTCATGGTAGTAGGTCTTGTTCAAACGGTCATAGTCACTTCCTGTCCCTCAGAGTGTATCTGCCTGTCTCAGACCTGGATAGGTCATGGTAGTAGGTCTTGTTCACACGGTCTTTGTCACTTCCTGTCCTTCAGAGTGTATCTGCCTGTCTCAGACCCAGATAGGTCATGGTAGTAGGTCTTGTTCACACGGTCTTTGTCACTTCCTGTCCTTCAGAGTGTATCTGCCTGTCTCAGACCCAGATAGGTCATGGTAGTAGGTCTTGTTCACACGGTCTTTGTCACTTCCTGTCCTTCAGAGTGTATCTGCCTGTCTCAGACCCAGATAGGTCATGGTAGTAGGTCTTGTTCACACGGTCTTTGTCACTTCCTGTCCTTCAGAGTGTATCTGCCTGTCTCAGACCCAGATAGGTCATGGTAGTAGGTCTTGTTCACACGGTCTTTGTCACTTCCTGTCCTTCAGAGTGTATCTGCCTGTCTCAGACCCAGATAGGTCATGGTAGTAGGTCTTGTTCACACGGTCTTTGTCACTTCCTGTCCTTCAGAGTGTATCTGCCTGTCTCAGACCCAGATAGGTCATGGTAGTAGGTCTTGTTCACACGGTCTTTGTCACTTCCTGTCCTTCAGAGTGTATCTGCCTGTCTCAGACCCAGATAGGTCATGGTAGTAGGTCTTGTTCACACGGTCTTTGTCACTTCCTGTCCTTCAGAGTGTATCTGCCTGTCTCAGACCCAGATAGGTCATGGTAGTAGGTCTTGTTCACACGGTCTTTGTCACTTCCTGTCCTTCAGAGTGTATCTGCCTGTCTCAGACCCAGATAGGTCATGGTAGTAGGTCTTGTTCACACGGTCATAGTCACTTCCTGTCCCTCAGAGTGTATCTGCCTGTCTCAGACCCAGGTAGGTCATGGAAGTAGGTCTTGTTCACACGGTCATAGTCCCTTCCTGTCCCTAAGAGTGTATCTGCCTGTCTCAGACCCAGAAAGGTCATGGTAGTAGGTCTTGTTCACACGGTCTTTGTCACTTCCTCTCCTTCAGAGTGTATCTGCCTGTCTCAGACCCAGATAGGTCATGGTAGTAGGTCTTGTTCACACGGTCTTAGTCACTTCCTCTCCTTCAGAGTGTATCTGCCTGTCTCAGACCCAGATAGGTCATGGTAGTAGGTCTTGTTCACACGGTCATAGTCACTTCCTGTTCCTCAGAGTGTATCTGCCTGTCTCAGACCCGGATAGGTCATGGTAGTAGGTCTTGTTCACACGGTCATAGTCACTTCCTGTTCCTCAGAGTGTATCTGCCTGTCTCAGACCCAGATAGGTCATGGTAGTAGGTCTTGTTCACACGGTCATAGTCACTTCCTGTTCCTCAGAATGTATCTGCCTGTCTCAGACCCGGATAGGTCATGGTAGTAGGTCTTGTTCCCACGGTCATAGTCCCTTCTTGTCCCTCAGAGTGTATCTGCCTGTCTCAGACCCAGATAGGTCATGCACGGTAATAGACTCTGTTCATGGTTACCATTACATATTTCTACGTTTTGGTTGAATGAGGCTACATAATTTGGTTCACATATATGACCCACTATCTTGTTGATGTTTCAGAGCCTCTGTTAAATGATTGTTGATTTTTTTGTTAAGATATCTTCCACCAATAGTGTTGCTAAGACTTTATATCTCAATCTAAGACCCGCCCCATATATTATTTGATAGGGTTTATAGTATTATATTCAAAATGTTTATCAAAATAAATTTTTTATGTTTTAAATGAATAGATACAAATTTTTATATAACCTCCAATCACGGCACTATAATATGTGCTTGAATAATAATGATAGGTGACCTGGCGGTCCAGGGGTAAGGTGTCAGACCTCTATGCTGGCGGCCGGGGTTCAATCCGCGGTCCCGGCAAAGATTTATCTGATTACCAAACCCTTCCTTCACCTCTGACAAGACATCTTGTGAATGTGGGGAATGCCAGGCCTCCGCCGTGGTTCGGATTCCACGTTAAACTGTAGGTCCTCCATTTCATCTCACAATCACCCTACCATTACACATTATCGTAAGTGCGTATAAACCGAACGGGTAGTAAGATGCGGTGCTAATAATAACAATAATAATAATAATAATGAGAATATTTAAGACAAAAATAATAACCAGATCTTAGTTTTATTAATTAAAAAACCCACTGATCTATAAAGCTGTAATCTTAACAATACTATTGGTTTCAGTAAACCAAATTAAAATACCAGCTCACTTGATAGTCAGTGAACACTTCCAATACAACTGCACAATGCATTACTATTTAAATTGTAAAAAAAAGTTTCATTATATAATAACTCTTTAATAAATCTACCTGTCTATGGGTCTACTTCCCAACTATAGTTTGTACTGCACAAATAACATTTATTTAAGGGGGCTCTTCCCATCTTCAATTGAGTCCCAAGTAAGCCTCCTCCACTCCCTTCCCCCACATTTTATACTGTTTTTGGAGGAGTTGTCTGCGTGAGAGTAATTCAATGGCAGCCCTAATAAAGATGTTTGAGTCAATCTTTAGCAATACTGAAGACCCAGGGACATCTTATCTTCCGCGCCAGTTTCATCGGGTCCGCTCCCCCGGCGCTATCAGAAATATTTCCCACCTGTTCCAGTGGTGCGACCCCGAGGAGCTCTTTTAGGAGAAGGGCCCATTATTTCATTGAAAATATACTGAATATTTGTTGGCAACAATGGGGCCTGGTTTCTCTACTTGAAGATGGCTTCTGAAGTCAGAGCATCTTTAGACAAAGATGTTGCTGCTTAATAGAGCAAATCAGCGCAGTGGTAAAGGTTCTGCTGTTTATATGGCGCTATACTGGAGTAGACCTGCATCTAAGACACTAGGAACTTTACATAGGGTACATCCCTATGCCTTGAGGCTTTGGGACAGCTTCCATTGAGGTGGCTGCTAAAGTCATCATGCCAAAGTTCCCTAGAGATTCCTCCCAGGTCTTTGGAGTCATACTCAGCCCTGGTAGTTGTCTGGCTAAACCTGTGTGTGATCTTATATAAGTAGGCCTCCATCATTGAAATAGTTTCCTAAAGGGCTTGGAGCCGTATCTACATCGTATTTGTATGATCCCAAGGATCCGTTATCCTCGCGAGACTTGAAGGCTCAAGCGTTAAACGTGGATCTGTCGTTTATTGAAAATTACGGGGGTCTTGTGCAGCTCGTTGTTGTAAGGCCCTCAAGATTTGTAAAATTATAAATACACATAAAGGTAGAAGGCTTACCTGAATGTTTCTACTATGGTGTAGTTTATAAGATATAACAATAGTGTAGTCTGTAAAGGTAATACTCCTTTCAATGTATACGAAGTATAAATATGATAGAAATAAATATATAATTAAAAATGTTATTTTTTTACTTTAGCTTGACATTTCTAACGTACGTAATGGTTGACTTTTTAAGGTAAAAAAACAGCACCATCAAGTGATGAAGCAGATCTTAAAAATCACCATATTTAAAACCCTAATGCATGGTTTCATTATTGTTTCAGGATTTATGAAAACATCCAAAATATGAATGGTACAATTAGTTTACCCTGAAAAATACAAAGGCTGCTTGTTTCCTTTATGATATCATAGTGTTGTGGTGGAACACATCAAGGTATGACTATGAAATGGCTTAAATAACCGGGCTATGTTTTGTTAAGTACAGCTAGAGCCGCATCTAAATATAATATTCTTTAATTTTTAAATCACGCCTAGACACAGGAATTGAAACTGCGACCTTTGGTTTACTATACCGATACTCTTATAACTGAGCTATCCAGAAGTCGTCCCCTGTTCAGAGTATTTTAAGGTAGCCTTAGATGGATGTGCGGATTGTCATCGCCAGTGTACCAGTGGCAGCATAAATCCCTCTCGAGTTGAGGGTGGCAGTGTTATTTGAATGCTTGCGATTTAAGTTGATCGCGCATATGTAGCCATATTCAAAATATCTAATGTTTTTGAAAAATGAATCATCAGAATATAACAATAAAAGAGTTTTCACTCCAAAGATGATTATATAGTGTTGTTTGTCATACCATATAATCTCCGCTAAACATTTTAAGCCAAACCATTATAATAATTTTCAAAATATTTCAAATTAAAAAAAAAGGTTCTATCATAAATTACCCTTCAACGAATATTTTGGCCAAAAGATAATTTTACAGTGCTATTTTTCATGTAAAACACTTCCTAGATACGCATTTTAATCAAAATCGTTCCTATATACATTTTCGAAATAACTGAAATACAAATAAGTCTCTCAGCAGTAAACGACCCTTAATTTGAGACCTAGGGTCAAAATAAAGATACCAATCATATGTTTTACAAGTAATGTACCAAGGAGGTTAATGTATATTGGGTTTATAACACCAAAATCACCAGCCAGTTCTTAAAAAGATAATGTGATCTGTAGTGAGTAGTCTGTGCGTGAAACAATGTGGTTATAATACAAGTCGTTAATATAATAACTATCTGGTTTAAATTTAGTTATTATGACTTTGAACGAACACACAGTGACACAATAAACATGACGCAGTCACTCGGACATTACTTACAGTATAAATATATTTACGTGTACAGATAAAAACGTATTTTTTAAACTGTTGTAACATCGATAATCATGGTGGATTCAAACAAGTCACTTGTGTTTAGTTTGACGGAAAATATGTAGCATTGTTTGCCACAAGCTAGCCGAAACCAAACAATAACAATCAACTTACCTATTTTACCAACTCCGTCGGCGGTCGGTTCGGCTACGCGACTACACACACGAACGACACGACTGATCACAACGTACTGAAGGCCACGCCTAACCCAACATTCTGCAACGACTTTCCCGCAGCAAAGATCCTCAACAAGGAAGAAGAAACACTCCACCTATGCTCGAGTCTGTCACCGAGATGCTAGTAGAACATTCCACGCCTCACTAAACTATTTGGAACCCCCCCCCCCCC
>CABFVX010000795.1:113058-144726 GCA_902151425.1 Timema shepardi
TTTGATGATAAGATATCTTTTGGACTTGTATTTATTTTTGATAATAACGAACTCCAATGAAAAGATATTGTTTCAAGAATATATTTTTCTCACTTGTGATTATTTTTAATATCGATATACTGTAACTTTAAACTTTGCCCATGATGTTTGTTTTGAGTATTAAGTTTAAGAATTGGGCAATAATAGAATATCTAGCGACATAAATATTTATTTTAACTATACATTTTCTCTAAGCATAAGGGACTTTAATTTATATTACTCCATGTTAGATGTTAGGTTTTGGCCTTTTGCTTATTAAAATATAACATCATTAGATTCCGTTTATTGAATTGCTCTGTTCATATTTTAAGTTTAATCGTTCTCTCTTGAACTTAGAGTATTAGGCGCCATCAGCGCGTATGAGAAGTTAATGATAGCCGCCATGACGACTAAGTGTTGGGTAAATATTTGTTTAGTGCTGGCGAGTTATTATGGGTTTATTTGACTAACGTCAACTTTAGCTTTCTGTAATTTGAGATATTGTGTATTTTTCCCGTTTATGGGAAAGAGAGATAATGAACGGCTGACAGGAAAAAACTCAATATTTTTAGGTTGAACAGTGACATTTATACTAAGGTTATTGTCAAGAGTCAGTTATTGTTTTTTGGCTTAACCAAGTTTTATTAGCGAAGCTATTCGCTTATACGTTCTGCGACCTCCCTATGAGGCCATGACGCAAAGTTGCATATGTTGTATTCTCTATTTTTTTTTGAAACTATTGCTTTAAATAAATTGTTATCCATATCTTGTTGAATCTAAATAAAAGGCCTCTAGACTTTTATGTTTGTATTTTACCTTTTTATATACTCATCCTTAGGTAGGTTACTTCAACTAAAATATGTTATCTAATAATCAAACCAGAGGAGTAGTCACATTCCTAGTTAATGACATGTATTATTGGTATTGAGGGTGACCGCAGGGACGAATCCCGCAATAGTTCTTATTGCGTGTGCTGGGCTTCAGTTAGGTTTTGCCCAGTTTTACTTTGCTTTTTTACTCACTCAGCACACTCTAAATTTTTTCGCTAGCTTATTATTATTATTTGTATTTGGACACGCCTAGTTAGGCGTAACGGTTCAAATATTAGTGAGAACTTGCGCATATTTAAGCAGAATTTTGAAATTTATATGTTAGCTTAAGGAAAAACTGAAAATTCGTTGGAAGTGAAAGCAAAAATACTTCTAAAACTTGTTGTGAAAGAAGCTGTAGAAGTACAAAACTCATTCAAGCTAACTGATACAGAACGTAAAGACTTCAATACTATACTGGATGCATTTGAGGCACATGCCAAACCAAGAAAAAAGTGCCTTATGAACTATTTATGCTGTATTCTCGTAAACAAAAAATAGGAGAGCCTTTGGACCATTTTGTAACACACCTTAGGAAACTAATTCAGACATGCGAGCTTGGTGATCAATCTGATGACATTGTTCGAGATTGCATTTTCGTGGAGAAAAATTATCCTGCTTTGCAAAAAGAACTTTTAGAAGTTCTAAGCCTGACGTTAGAAAAGGCTTGTGACCTATCGAAAGTGGCTGAAGTTAGTCGAAAGCTACTAAGCCACCTACAAACGTCAATACCATTAACTCCAGTTCTAAGCTCAGTGCTAGTTGCTGTTGACATTATGCATAATCAAGTAAAGAATCGTCAACGAGAAAAATATCCAGAGTCATCGCAATAAAAATTTTGGTGACGCTGATGCAACTCTACTCATGAAAGGCGTCAATGTCCATCATATGTTAAACAAATCTCAAAGTGTGTCAAACGTAATCATTTTGCTATTGTATGTCAAGACGTCAGTCAAGTGAAGACTTTACAACACAATAATAGTGATAGTGAACTTATGTATGTAGACATGCTTACAGTTAAAGCCACTGCATCAAAGAAGTTGAAGTGGTGAACAAAGAAAAGCAGTACGATATGAGAGTGTGGTATGAAACCGTGAAGATTGAAAACAAACCTTTGAACTTTAAGCTAAATACTGGTTCAGAAGTCAATATTATTCCAATTCATATATTTAAGCAAATAGACAAACAGTTTAAGGTTAGGTCTACAAATTAAATGCTGGAGTCATATAGAGGTTTAAGGTAAAGCCTCTAGGTATTGTGTATCTCAGGTGTGAGTACAATAATGTAGTGAGTTACATGGATTTCAGGCTAGTGGCTGTTGATGGTACTCCAATTTTATATCTAGATGCATGCGTGAATCTAAATCTATTAAAAAGAATGCAGGTCTCCAACGTGGTTCTGATTCCACGTTAAACTGTAGGTCCTTCATTTCATCTCACAATCACCCTACCATTACACATTAGCGTAAATGCGTATAACCCGAACGGGTAGTAAGACGCGGTGCTAATAATAATAATAAGAATAAGAATAAGAATAATAAATAGTGAAAGTGGTGAAAACAGAAACTGAATTTGATAATAATCAGACAGAGTGTCAGAAAGCTAAATTCATAGAAGAGAATAAAGAAATCTTCACAGGTCTTGGCAAGTTCCCCAAAAATTGCAAAATAAACATTTGAAACATGCTAGGTCTCAAACTAGGCCACCTAAACGACTGGTACAAACTGTGTACTGTAAACTCAAGTCAACTTTTGACGAGTTGATAAAGGGTAAAATTGTTGTGAAGTTTAAGGAGCTCAGATCATGGGTAAGTAATTTAGTCACTGTCGAAAAACCTAATGTTTCATTACGACTTTGTCTGGACCCACAAGACCTAAATAGAGAAATAAAGAGAGAGTATTATCAAATTCAAACAATTGAACAATTGACTGATAAACTACCGGGAGAAAAGGTTTTTCACTTTTTGTCCTAAAAGACGGATTCTGGCAGCTAGAGCTTGACAAAGACTCCAGTAGTCTCTGTGCATTCTCCACTCTATGGGGCTGCTATAAGTTTCTAAGGCTGCCATTTGGGGCGAGTTGTGCTCCGGAGAAATATCAGAAATGGAATGAACAGTTCTTTGGAGACATTAAGGGTAATATGACATACTTCGATGATCTTATGATTGCTGCAGAATCAATGGAATAACACGACAAGATTGTGTCTCATCATGTTGAAAGTGCAAACATTTTAAATGGTTAATTTAATCCTAACAAGCTCCAATACAAGACCCCAGAGGTTCGATTTTTGGGTCATGAGTTTTCTGCAAACAAAATTAGGCCTGATCTAGAGCAAGTTTTACCTATCCCATGCCTACCAGATCCTAGGAATAAAAAAGAGTTGAAGGAGTTTTGAGGAATAGTCAATTACTTGAGACAATTCATACCACAAATGTCAACACTGACAGTTCCCTTGAGAGAACTACTGAAGGCAGATGTAACATGGCAGTGGCTACAATGTCACTCGGATTGTGTCAAAACTCTCAAATCTGTGATCAGTACTGCTTCAGTTCTTTCAAACTTTGATTCATCCAAGCCAGTGATGATACAATGTGATGCCTCACAATATGGCTTGGGATGTTGTCTTTATCAAAATGAGCAGCAAGTTGCATATGCTTCATGCAGTCTAACAGAGACTGAAAAGGGCTGGGCTCAGGTAAGAAAAGAGATGTTGGCAATATTATATGCTACAAGTAAATTCCACTTTAATATATATATGCCACTCTGTAAAAGTCTTGACAGATCATAAACCTATTATGGCTATCATGGATAAGAATGTAGGCAAAATATTGTCTACTCGCCTTCAAAGACTGAAGCTTAGGCTCCTGAAGTATAATCTCAATGTTTAGTATGTACCCGGAAAAAGGATGTATATTGTAGCTCTGCTGTCATGATCATACATACCCGGTAAAGTTCTTAATGAACCCGGACTCAGTGAAATAATACACAGTGTAAATAGGCACATTCCGATGAGTGAGGCCCGTAAAACATAATTTAGAATAGAAACTCTAGCATATCATGTGCTTAATATTGTCATGAACTTTATGCAAGCTGGTTGGCCTCAAAGACGTTACCATGTTCCAGATCAATGTCACATTTATGTGTCCCTGCAGAGTGGTCTTCATGTGGGAGATGGACTTTTGTTCTTAAATAACAGAATTGCTGTGCTAAGTAAACTAAGGTTTAGAATGCTTAAATTACTTCATGAGGGTCACTTCGGTGTTGAAAAGACAGAGCTAGAAAGTTATTTTTTTTGTATGGTATGTCTAGGGATGTAGAAAACAATGTAAGTAATTGTTAGGGCTTGTGAAAAACTCGGTGTATCTATTAAGAGGGAGCCACTTATCCCCCACCATGTGCCTAAACTACTATTTGAAAAACTTGGTGCTGATGTTCTTGAATTTGAAGATCGGTACCATCTTATTGTGGTTGACTATTTTTCTAAGTGACTGGAGGTAGTACCTTTACCAACTAAGCAATCTCGTGACATAATAGATGTTCTCAAAATAATTTTTAGCACACATGGAATTCCCAGGGGAATAATAGCCATATGCCATTTAATTCATATGAATGTCGTACATTTTCCCAGGATAATGATTATGAATTCAGAAATATAGTTTCATTATCAACAGTCCAATGGATTAGCTGAAAAGAGGGTTGATATAGGTAAGCGAATTCTCAAAAAGAGTAAGGAAGAAGGAAAGGAATACTGGCTGCCTTTTCTATCGCAACATACCTCTCCC
Source organism: Timema shepardi (assembly GCA_902151425.1). Classification (NCBI taxonomy): domain Eukaryota; kingdom Metazoa; phylum Arthropoda; class Insecta; order Phasmatodea; family Timematidae; genus Timema; species Timema shepardi. The sequence goes on from CABFVX010000795.1 coordinate 117,726, forward strand.
AGGACTAGAATTTTCACCGTCCCAACTGTTAATGAGTCGTGTGTTATGATCCAGTTTTATTGAATTGATTTCTAGTGTATTTAAATTAAGTTTTTGTCAATTTTATTTTGTCTGACTGCACTGTTGTTGTTTCATTTCCGTACAAGTGCAAGCAGTCGACATTGAAGAACATTCAGTTTGCTTGTTTACAGCCCTCACAATAAATAAAAAATAAACCTCGCACTGTAGGCTCGAGAAAGAGAGCAATATGATTAATTTGTAAATTATATTATTTTTATGTCCTTTTTATAGAAGTAGTTTTACTTGTGTCCGTAAGAGCTCAGCAGCTTCTGGGCACAATCTGAGTTTTAAGCCTTGTAATTAGTTTTTTATTGCTCTTACTGGACAGAGTTGTTAACTGTCGATTCGGTCTAAGACGTATGTGTGCCGATAAACAAAACTGGTTTCTGTAATTTCTAAATAAAAATCATATCAAATTACATAATAAAATATGTTTAAATGATAAAATATTTAAATCGCAGATCGCAGGTACGTGTTGAAGATACCGTATCGCGACAAATGGCTTTCCCAATCGCGGGACACAATAAAAAAAACACTTACGGAAAACTTGGGAAATTAAGAGGTATTAAGTAATAGCTCATTAAAACACTCATGAAAAACCCAGGAAAAAGAGGTGCTCACTGACGGCACAATAAAAAAAACCATAGAAAACTCCGGAAATTAAGAGATGCTCACCGATGGTTCGATAAAACACTCGTGGAGAACACGGGAATCTGAGAGGTACTCACCGAATAATTCATGGGTGACTGCAGCAGTGAGGCATCTGTTGCACATACAGGCGTTCCTGTAGGTACTTTATCAACAATTCAGAATAGCAACAGAGCATCGAAGTAATCAACAACTTAGAATAGCAACAGAGAATCGGAGAAACCGATCAACGGATGTTGGTGTTCCACCGAGAGACAGGTCGACTGAATAGCCGTAGATAGTATGTTTTTGTTTGTTACACTTTATTATTTTAATTAATTATATATTAGTTAAGTTTATGGTCAGTAAAGTAATTCTTTCGAACATTTTATAAAATAAGCAGATCGAAAATGGTGTTTTGATCTAGACATTAATATACTTAATAAAGTCAACAACTCTTTTAGTTGATGATGTTTGAATCAGAAAAGGATTTAATTGGGGAAGTGTGTAGTAGTGGAAGAGGTAAGATTCAATTTTGTTCGGAAGACGAAAAAATAATGAACAAACCATATAATCAAGAAGGATTAGAGGAGAGTGATGAGGATTGAGAAAATGAAACATATGAGTGTAGATTAAACAAACTAAAAGTTGTAAATGTAAACAGTAGAAACTTACATAAAAGGCGCAGTTCCAGGACAGAACAGGTAGAAGAAGGGGAGTCAGGAAATAATAGTAAAAATCAGATATTAGATGAAAATAGCTCAAAGGGACATTCCAAATTAAAGGGTGTGTTTAATGAAATTTCTATGTTAAAAAAGACTACTGTAGACATTGAGGATAGGAAAGAGATTCTGATCCAGCTCAGGTAGAAAATAATTTAATAGAGGAAGGGAACAAAAAAATGTAACCAATTATAATGACAATAATGAGTCAAATTAAAAATAATAATAAGAAATTGGGAACTCAATTAGAAGATAATAACAAATTGGGAACTCAAACAGAAAACCATAATAAAGAAATTGAACAAAATAATAAATAAATTAAAACCAATATAAAAGAACTAGGAATAAAATTAGAGTGTAAATAGATAATCTGGAAAGATAGCATCAGGCACTTAATGCTAAGGTTAAGGATCTAGATAAGAATTTGATCACTGTAAAACAAAATCAAAAGGAGTTGGAACAAAAACAAGATAATTTAGAAAAAAATCATTTAGATTCAATTGGGGGAGTTGACAAAGTAAAGGAAAAGATAGCAGGGTTAGAAAATAAATTTATAAACACAGTCAAAAGAACAGAAAATAAGGTCGAAGGTATCGAGTTCAAAATTGTTCACATAAAAACTGTGTCAAATAGTTCAGTCTAACTTGGAACGCGAAGTCAGTAAGATCAGGTTAAAACTGGAGGGGCAACAGGAAGTAAATAGGGATTATAATACGTCTGAAGTAGAGGATGTTGTGACTCGAAAAGGTGAAAGCATGGAGGAAAAGGTAAAAAAAAATAAAAAAAATAGCTATGTGATAAATATTGAGAAATTACAAAACAAAGCTGAGGACTTTGAATGCAAATTTAACGAAGTTAAAAATAAAGAAAAAGTTGATAGTCATGTTTGTCATAATAGTGGCTTGTTTATAGGAATCAGTAAGAAGATGTTATCTTCAATTCACAAATTTAAGGGGCAGAAAGGTAATATTTCGGTTATCCAATAGATTCGAAAAGGGAGCGTGCTTTTGAAGGAGAACGATTTAGTGAAGCAAATAAGATTGCTATCTTGTTATTAGGATTTAGAGAGGAATCAAGGTCCTGGGCGAATTCTGTAGAAGGAGAATGGGATACATTTGTGCAGGCAAAGAATGCTTTGTTGGGAAAGTTTTGGTCACAGGTAAAACAAGATAGTTTTTGCGGCAGATTTTAAATGGTAAATACAGTGTTCGAGGAGGAACTATGTGTTAATATCTTCACTAATATAAGGTACAAGCAAAGTGCATTAAATACCCGATAGAATAAGATAGGCTCTTGGGGCATTTAATATATAATTTTCCTCAAAATGTACAGGATGCTCTTTTTGGCGAGAATTTACAGAGCCTTCAAGACATGGAGCGGGTGTTAAGTGCATTTGATGATAGATGTTAAAGAACTAGAAAGTGGGAATATTTAGAGGATGTACAGGAACGTGATTCAACACAAAACGGGTACATATCTTCAAATTAAGAAAGAGGTGCAGGGATAGAAAGTTATACAAGTTGGTCAAATTTCCAGAAAATTAGGGATCATTACCATCCACAGGGACAAGGTAGAACAAACTATCAGTTTCAGAGAGAAAGCAGGACACCACCTCCATCACAAAACTGGGAGAGAGGGCAAAGATATAGGAACAAGGGAAACCAAGACAGTGGTCTACGATTCAACGAGGGAAGGTATAGGAAAAATGATCACAATTAGGGACCGAAGAGATACAATCAGTATTATCACCCACCAAGATACAGAGAACAAAGATACATAGTGACCCGAAATACCAACCTGGGACAGAGGCAAGATGATGGAAGAGCTGTACAGTCTTCTGTGCGTGAAACAATATGGTTTTAATACAAATCGTTAATATAATAGCAATGCTGGTCTAAAGTTAATTATTATGACTTTCAACTAACATACAAAACAATATATGTAGATATCCCATAAATTTAAATATTAAGTTTGAACAACATCCATATGGCCGTTTTATATTCGTGGTCAGGGACAGACAGACAGGGGTATAGACATAATTGTAAAACACATCTTTTTAGGTTTGGGTCCATATAAAACTTAAAGATTAATCATAATATTGAGGCCAAACGTTTTCATGATTATAATAATTTCTCATCATATGAGAAAGTATAACAGAAAACCACTGATAAAAAAATCAAGTTATAATAAAACGAACTGAGGAAACTAGTTTTGTATAATGTTATTTAAAATATATATTTATATTTATTTTACACTTAAAACATGTAGGTATTTATTTCCCTCTGATCCGTTTGATAGTTCACGATAGTTGGAGCCCGTTCAATTCGAAATACCGAGACTTTACTGTATTTCTTGCAATCATTCGAAACTTCTCAAAGATTAAAAAAACGTTACTTTGACAGTTATTACATTCTTTTATAAATTATATTTGAATTAAAGCCATTATATTTCCAAGTCACCACTCCCACCCCTAAGTATAAAATTAACAACAATCGTCATCATATAATTTTATTGTGCATGAAAGCAGCTCATAGGTAAATTACATGTGTCCAAGCACTTCGAGGAAAGTGCCTTTTTTCTTTAGATGGAATCCATCTTAATTTTCATCTCATTATCATGCTATGGATTTCAGATAATCTATAATTCCTCTCTGAAACACCTGTGCAACTAACGCAACTCTACGCTCCAATGCCAGGCAGTGAGATGGTTTAAAGATCCCGTTTCTGTTACCCACTGAGATCTTATTGAATGAGGGGGGCTTTAATTCAAACTCTAATGTACCACATTTTATTTGAGATTAAAGTAAACAAAGAAATATGGGAGGGGAGTGCTCTTGCAACTTTATCCCGCAAATTAATAAATAATCTCTAAATTAATCCTAACTTTCGATGTCATTTCTTAAATTATTTGTATGACTGTGTTGAATATAAACACTTTTTTTTTCATAAAAATCATAAATTCATTATTTTTTATAAACTATAAAATGATTGATAACACTATATATACTTCTCAAGTCAAGAAAGGTACATCATTGAATAACTGGATTGAAGTTTGTCTGCTATTAGCAGTTCCTACACTGATTATCACCTCTGAGAGATACATACAAAGCGGTCTTAAGGAGATAAGCTTTAACTTTGCTTTCTCTTTCTCTATTAACTGTAACCAAATATCCTCTCTTTCAGCTATGTTCGAAGGGGGTTTGCTGAGGTAACATCGACGAGCCAGCGTTGACGAATTTGTCTTATATAATAGAGATGATTGATCACACGAGAAAAAGAAGAAAATGACAACACTGTTTCCCAATAGAATCCATAAAGTTCCCTCAGATATGATATTCGGTGTAGCACACTGTCCTCTTGAGATAATATCACTAGCCAACGAGATTTATTATCCTGCATTGGTATAGGAAATGTTATTGTTACTACTGAACGTATGCACTTTACCCTCAAATATAATGACAGGTATCAAACAAGTATAATTGGATCTGACTTCTCTACTTAGTGGACAGGGAAGGAGGGTGTAGTAGTTTATTGTTTACTTTGAGTCTGAAAAAATATAAACTTAAGATAAACATGAAATAATATTTTTACTTCATAAAAAATACAGTTTATCAAATCATATCTCATGTGGTTGGAACAATATAATGGAAGAGCATTTTCTTGTCAGTAATTTAGAGCCAATACTGTTCCTCAGGCAATCGTTTGATTTATTTCATAATATAAAAGTGGTTATGATTAATTACATATACAACCATCATTGAACTGATATAATTATTTATATTTATCGTGGGATCTCTAACTTAATCACTTTTCACTTTTGGTTGTTAGTTGAATTTAAGTATTATCTTTCATATGTCATTGATCTGCATTGTTACGCTCTTTATCAAACCGCATCGGTGGATTGAGGCTTAATTACCATCTGGGTGTACTGAAGGGTTTCCATAAATTACTTTTCTCTTTACCTCTGCGCTAATATAGGTACATTTCCTCTAATTCCTATATTAGTGTAAAATCTTATTAATGTAAATATTCAGATATCTTGGACGGATATTAAAAAAGAGTTAACCAAATTAAATACAATGATTAAAGTATTTTGGTTTAACTTTATGTTCTGATCTTTTTTTCTATTAATACGTGTTAAAGCCTTAATTCCGGATGATATCATGTTCCTTATAATATTTAGTGTTACTTTTTTTCCCGAAATTCAAACGTTTCAATTAATATTGTAATATAATATTATGATGTGCTGTCGTAATAATTACGACTGACACATATATTATATTAAATTGTTTATTATTATTTATATTTATATTTATTTTGACCTACCTGCGGCCATGAGCATACATTCCGTTATATCTATCAACGAGCGATTCTTCCTGCCAGATACTATTCTCTACTTCGGCAAATAAGGGAATATTGTTTGGTGAATACTGTATTTTGTATCAAATACTAGTATACTATAATATTTTATTTATATTCTATACCATTATGTATTTAATAATATGAAATTACATTTTATTGAATAGCTTAACAAGTTCGTGTGCTTACGTAGCCTGCTACCTAGTCCTTGTGAAAATAAGCTATGATTTTTGTTGGCTTGGTTTAGGTACAGGCACTCCGGAAGCTCTTTTAAAGCAGGGGCTTCAACTGAGAGAAGGTCCGGAGGTCCTGAATGGGTAAAATCCTCGACCCTGGATGACTTTTGAAGCTTCTATGAAGGAGGTTTATTTTTCACTGCTAGTACATTTTTATGTCTATCCTTGTCATTAAGTAAATTAAAAACATAGTATGAACCTGGGTGGAGAAAAAGAATTCTTCCTTTTTTCAGCCAATAATCAAAAATAGTAAGTAGGCCTCTTTTATTTTTTATTTTATATGTAATGATACTATTCAGTGGTGATCGAACCTTATTAGTGTAATAAGTGCGTTTAGTTACAAAAGAGTGGTTTGAACGTCTGGGCTCCCAAGCCAAAAGTGGATCGAAATTCCACGTACAGAAATTTTCAAAAATTGGGATGCCCTTATAAGCTACATAGAGTGGTCATCACTTGGGAAATTTACGAAAATTATACTCCTTTAGAAGTTATTAAGAGTAGTTATCACCCAAAAGATTTTTTTAAATTAGCAATCTTCCAGAAACTATTTAAAGTGTTCCTCACCAAGGACTCTTTTGAAAAATTGATAGTTCTAGACTTTATTTAAAGGGATCTTCTTATGTTAATTTTTAGAAAATTAGTTATTCTTATAAACCACTTAGAGTGACTCTTTCGTAGCAAATTAAAAAAAAATTGATGCATCTGGAAACTTTTTTGAGGTTTAAAAAAAATCGTGGTTAGAGTTTAGTGCACACAGCCGAATAAATATTTTCGTGTGTGCAATGGATCTTAAAGCCTGTCACGGCTATCCATAAATTATCATATATTAAGGATAGTGTAAGTATAGGGTGTAAACCATATGCAGTATTTAAATATCAAAATATATTCTTATAGTATTTAATCCAGGAAATAACTCTTAAATACAGATAAAGTATATATTTGAAAGCTTAAAAGAAAACACAGTTCTTAATCATTGTTAGTACAGGTCAGTTATCAGTAGTGCACAAAATAACCCATTACAAGTCTTTTGTTGTTGATACATTTTGAATTTACTCTGAGTCTCTTGACAGATATTGGTCAAAATAAAGATCTTGGTAAATTGTCGTAATATTTACTCACCCTCACATTTGATAGCTTTGAAATAAATACAATACTTTTTGACAAATCATACTACGCCCCTTATGGACTTCCCCCTCCATATTCTCATCTTGTGGTTTATACACCACTCCTACTATCTATCAAAATCAGATGATTACATGACTTCATGAATGAATGCATGAATGTAATTTTAACAATTTTTTTAACTATCAAGCAGTAAGGTCACTAATAATAACCCTACATATTATAGTGTAACTTACGCCTAACGAGTAAACATTGTATTAGCGTGTGGGACTTATGGGAACCACGCTCTAATTGGCTTTGAGCTCGTCACGTGACCCCGCCCTCTCTCTCTGATTTGCTATGGGCTTTGTTCCTCCCTCCTCTCCACCTGACCCCTTTTTCACGGTTTGTATGTGTTCCAGTGTGTGGGACGTATGGGAACAGCGCTGTGATGGGTTGCTATTTATAGCACTGGCTCAGTGCAGCACTGTGATTGGTTGTTATTTAAAGAACTGGCTGAGTACAGTACTTTATCCTCCCCCTCCAAGCTAGACCTCCTTTCCCCTCTGGTTATTTCCATGACGACATAGGGTTAACGACCTCTTGTCCTCCTTCAATGTCGCAAAGGTCTATTTCTTGAATTTTGTTTCGTTGGTCTTTTATGTGGCAATGGGTTTTTACCTGATGACTCATACATGGTGCCAGTTTGATGGATCGACGTGTAGATACAGGAATAAATAGTGACCTTGAAACCGTGGGCTAGTTCATGAGGTCATTGACCCTGGCCACACTCTCCCCTTCTATGTGATAATGGTTATCCTCTGTGACTCATACCTGTTACCAATTTTTTTGGCTCGACAATACATGTCGCCTCTTTGTGTGAATTCATCATTGCGTGTGATATCGTAACACTCCCCGGCAATGGGTTTTACCTGATGACTCATGCCTGGTGTCAGTTTGGCGGCTCAACAAGACAAGTCACTTTGATTTGTGTGACGCCATCATTGCGTGGGATGTCACAACACTCTCCCTGGGACTCATGCCTGACGCCAGTTTGGCAGCTCGACAAGACAGGTCGAGACAGGAATAGATTGTGACCATGAAAACGTGAGCTATTATATGAGGACTCTGACCCTGGCAACCCTCCCCTTTCCCCTTCTCTATGGCAATGGGTTTTACCTGATGTCTCATACTTGGCACCAGTTTGGCGGCTCGACGAGACAAGTCGAGACAAGCATAGATCACGAACTTAAATAATGTCGCAACCCTACCCTCCTGTGTGGCCATGGACTTTCTTTGGTGACGTCATCGCTTTGTCATAACCTTAGCTGGTAACAGCTATAAGTATCAGCACCTGTTTTGAGATCCTTTCATTGTATAGCTTGTCTTCGAGTGTTAAACACGCAACCCAGGATGAGTGATTACGCTTCGCTGACGGATCTGGGTGAGTAAATGTACTTCTATAACAAGCATAATCATTATTTATTTGTTGTTTAATCAAAGTGATTACATTAAATCTATTTCAAATTGACAATAAACCATGGCAGAGTTGTTTAAGTTTATTAATTTATAATAGGAATATGATAATTTAAACTAGAGATAATTTTAAGGTGTCTAATCAGCCACTTTTTTGGATAAAATTTACATAAAGTTATGCCGGAACAAGTATTTACTATAATCAAGGGAACTTAATTGAAAAAAAACTCTATTCCAAGCTATAGTTAAACAGTAATTAATTTTGTTGTTATTTTACTAATGGCTGAATATTATTTTAAAAGAGTATAAACAAGAGTGGTTATAGTACATTAAATAATATATTTTTATTTAAGAATAATTTATTGAATACATTTACTACAAATTATAAAATTATTTGAGGATAATTTACCAGAAAATAAACTTTATTTATAAGTTTTTGAACTAGTCTTTAGTATAATACACATAATAATGTGTTTATTGAGGGTAGTGTATTAAAATGAAACAATGTCATCTGTTCCTGCAACCGCCTGAAAAGTGTTACTATAAATAAAATATCACTGTGTTTATTGAAGGTAGTGTTATAAAATAACACAATGCCGTAAATTTATGTGAGACCTGCACTTATGAAAGACATTGCATAGTCCAGCTTAAATGCACCAGAAAACTAATCATTTAAACATGTTTTTTTTGTCTTCATAAACACTCTTTTACTAATCGAAATTATCTAAACACCCGTTCTCAACGCTAAAAAATGCTGTCTATTTCTATACAAAGCTAACAGATCTGCAACTGTAATCATATTGTACATGGGGGATATATGTAAATTACGGCTGCTGGCCGAGGACGCCCATTACTGTCGATCTTTTAAATACAGATACCAAGAACCGGTTAATACTTCAAAGTGATGCGTGTATTATCATAAAGTACACATTGGCCCGGACGAGCTAATGCTGCTAAATGTGTCAGATTCCCTTAACACTCTGGAGATTATTTTTTCTTACTATTATATCACGTAGATAATCTTTTTAATATGTTTAATTCAAGCTATGAAACTAAGCTGTTGCGTTGTATTTTTTAGTGAATGAGCTGTAGGGAGATCCGCAGACATTCATGGATCTGATGACCTTCGGTCTACCGGGAGGAATTGTCCGCAAATGGTTGGTAATTGTTGGCCAATGAAACACCAGATTTGTAAGAAAGAATACTAGCTTTTAAAATCCAAACAAAATACTAGCTTTTAAAATCCAAACAAAAAAAGACCCATGCCAAATTTTTTCAAAATTTGAATAAATTGGTGAGGTTTTTCATTAACAAAATTGGGGATTATTAGTTTTTTGTTTTATAAATGCTAAAATATAAATATTATATCAATTTAAATTGATTTCCTTGTTACAATATTATTGTTTGACACCTTGGCTCAGTTGGTAGAATGCCTACCTCCTGATCTGGGTGTCCAAGGTTTGAGTCCTGGCAGGACCATAGCAATTATTGTGAAAATGACTATTCAAATTAATATGTAGTTTCTGTATGATTATTTACGGCCACCACTTACGTTAAAATATTCTAATATAAAAATATGTTTGTTTCAGATTCATGGGACTACTGCAGACTGTCTCCTGCACATTAGGTGCCTGTGGTATTTCCGATAGTATCACCTCAACCACCACCACCCCTAATGCCACACGAGCCTTTAAAGAACATTTTTCATATGGTTAAGATTGATGCATCCCTAATTGAGATTATTATTTTACGTTAAAATAATAAAAATATTGATGTATAAAATATTATAATAATTATAAGTTGAAAGGGCATATAATGAGCAGGTTGCTTAGTAAAGCTCTATCATAGAATACTAGCCTAATAGGTGAAAAAACCTTTCAAATAGAACCAATCTTAAAGAAACAAAATTTCCCAAAAATTGTGTGTAATAAACAAGTGTCTTTTAATTCTGGTAGCTAGAGCAATTGAGGGATACGTTTTAATATTTGATATTAATACTGTTCATTCCGATGATAAAATATAAATAAAATGGTCATTTTGTTTTCAGGAATTATTTAGCTAACTTATATGATAAATATTTTGATTTAAAAAAAGAAAATATTGAATTTTTTAAATTGACTTTGGTTGGGAGAATATAGTTTCAAGTTCTTACTTTGTAGTTAGTTTGACTTGTGTTTGAATTGAAACTCTTATGTTTTAGTTCAAATGGAAGCTGTAGATGTTGGTCCAAGTTAATAAAAAGACTTGGTCTCGACCTCAACAACCGCAGCACCCATTCAGTCGGTGGGAGCTTTGTCGGTATCGCACAGGACAGTGATTCCGAGGATATCGGCTCCCTCCCCCCACTACCAAGCCACGGGAAATACTCGGTCCCAACCCAGCACCCACAGCACCCATTCAGCCGGTGAGAGCTTTGCCGCCTCCAGATAGCGGAGGCGTCTTCCCACAAGATGGTGGTGTAGGGACAAATCAGATGGGGACCACAACCCCCTTCAAGGCTTGGATATGGTGGTTCCGGGACCATCATCAGCAACTCAAACTGGAATTTGTGGACCGGTAAATTATGTTGGTGGGGCATTGTCGAACGACATCTCATTAGAATCATCAAGGATAGAATAAAACCATTGAGGCGTTTATTTTACACTGGTAGAGAAGTTACAGGACATCTTGGTGCTCCAACAGGCGATCATGACGCATTAATTTGGCTTGAAGAATAAGTTATTGCTTTGCTTAATCGGCTGCAGGACCATGAAATCAGTGCCGATGTTCATGTCGGGATACTTTTGAACAGCCCGGACTTGAAGTTGAATCCTGTATTCGTTTCTTTTAGGCTTACGGATCAGTTATACGCTTGAGCCGTGCTCGTGCTCGATAACGTAAGTCACGTGTTGCAATGTAATAGTTTGTTTTGTGCGTATGACCCCACTGTAAGTTTTACTCATCCATTTTAAGAAGCCTCTTGGGAGTTCACATTATTGTAATAAGTTATCCCCTGCTAGCATATATAGCCATAGCAACCAAGGAATCATTACAATTAAAAATGGCGACACACTTTGCCTTGCCTATGGGTTGACTGTCACCAATGATATATGTGATAGTAAAAGAAAGCCAAGATGCATGGACGTGAACACCTTAAAAATATATGGTGGTCCTATTTAAAAACTAAAAGCAGAGTAACTATGCAATGATGACCGTGTAAATATTTTGAAATGTGATGGAATCACGAACTGAAACAATTTCAATCATACCTCTCCGAGTAGAAAATCACCGTGTTCAGGGAACGTCGGAGGAGTCAAGTCCTACATGAAGGGTCTACTCATCCCGAACATTCTATAAAGGGCTAACTGGATTAGTATTTTCACGATGATAAGCAAAACAATTTTGATGTCATAACGTCCTTAAAAGCCACATTTAAGTGCTGGTACTTTTGTCGTCAGTGTCGTGTCTCGTTCAACACAAAGAACGTACACAAATGTGAATCCTAGTGCAAAAAGTGCTACGCTAAAGCGGTTTCTAGTGGTAGTCAATCTGTGTACTGTCAAGACTGTGGGCGTTGGTTTACAAACAAGACTTATTTTGATAACCATAAACGTCCAGGTGTTTGCAGAGATCGCATGACTATCTGTCATCTCAAAAATATTTGTAAGATCTGTGGGAAATTTTTCAAATAAAAAGAGCAGAATTGTCACACAGGTGTTATGAGACTTTTGTAGAGTATACAGAACTCATCGTCCTTTTGGTCATTCCTGCTATATAAAGTAGGCCCCATCCAAGCAGAAGAAAAATTTCATTCTCTTATTCTATGATTTTGAATGCTGACAAGAAACGTTTCTTCAAGGTTTGGCTGGCACATACTTACACAAACCTAACCTCTGTGTCGAGCAGACGTGTTGCAAAGCCTGCCTTCATATCGATGTAAATAACCATAACTACACCGAATGTGGGGGCAATAAAACTCGCATATTCAAGGGTTATGCCAAAATGGCCTAATTTTTTGGATGTATATAGCAAGTTAAAGCAACAACATTTAAGGACATCACCCTCCTAGGCCATAATGCTGAAGGATATGATGGACATTTCATTTACAGATACATGATGGAGGTAAAAGAATGGACTCCAGTGCTCATAATAAAATGTGGGAAAATCATGGCCATGCGTTACGGCCCACTCCACTATTGAATCGCTAAACTTTCTCCCGATGTCGTTGTCCAAGATGCCAACATCATTCAGCTTGGACGAGTCTTTGGCCAAGGGACATTTCACCCATTTTTTAAATAAAAAAATAAAACGCTGAGAGTAGGGGTCCCTTACCGCCAAAGGAGGACTACGGCACCGGTGAGATGTCAGATGAGGGAAAGGAGTACTTTGAGAAGTGGTATGACACGCTGGTCAAAGTAAATGATGTATTTGATTTTAACCGCGAGTTGGAACTGTATTGCGTGAATGATGTAGAGATCCTACATAAGGGTTATCTAAAGTTTAAATATATTCTTATATAAAAAGCAAAGGTGGATCCTTTCAGAGAGGTGTGTACGATCCCAGGAGCGGCCATGTTGGTTTTACCACCAAAGTCATCTTAAGTAAAATATCATTGGTATCATCCCTTATGGTGGCTACCGGTGTGCAAACCAACAGTCACACGTCGCTGTACAAGGGCTCTGCTGGAAGCCCCACCAACGTTGTGTCTCTATACTTTATGTAGGCAACGGCTGTGAGGAATATGTATTAGGGTGATATGTAGATGGATGGCATTGTTAACGCTATAGATACCGACCTCTTTCAGTTCTTAGGCATGGTTGCCCTCTCTGTTATCCTGATAGTACCACCCCTATCAAAAACAGCCACCACGAGACCATGGAGACGTGCTATGAAGCGACCAAGACTGCCGTGGAAAAATTTAAGAATGCCAGCTACACGGTTGTAGAGATGTGGGAGTTTATGTTTAAAGCGATGAAACGCACAGAAAAGGATTTGAAAGAATTTGTACTCCATCACAAGGTGTACAGCAAGGAGCCCCTCAGTCCCAGGGACGCCTTGTTTGGCAGGCGTACAAACTGTATCAAGCTCTTCCACGAAGCGGACCTTTCTTGCGGAGAGAATATCAAGTACTTGGATTTGTATTCATTGTACCATTACGTTTGCAAGTACAAAAAATATCCCATCGGTCACCCCAAAATTCCCTTGGTACCAATTTGTCCGTCTATAGATCTAGTAGAAGATATAGCTTAAGTTATCGTGACGCCTCCACCAGATTTATTCATACCCGTATTGCCTACAAGGATTCACGACAATGTAATGTTCATCTTGTGCAGGAAATGCGTGGAGGAAAAAACCAAAGTTCATGTAAGCACAACGACAAGAAAGATCACTGGTTGACAGGCTTCTGGCTGATTGACGAGATCCGGAAAGCCGTTGAGAAAGGCTACTATGTTGAAACAGTACACGAACAGTGAGAGTACAATGCATCTGTTTACATTCGTCAGCCACGTTCTGGTGGATTGTTTCACGGGTATGTTGATACTCTTTTGAAAATTAAAAATTAAGACAGCGGATGGACGATTAATTATGAGGTTATTCTCCACAATTACAAGGATGTCCGTGACGCTTTTCGTCTTAGCCCCAACACGAGTGTGGTGGTGGCACGATACAAAATTGTTATGGCTAGGTGGCACTTATACAGCATCATTGAAAAATTGGGGGATCACGTTTTGTACCATCATACAGATATTGTTCTAGTCACAGAACGTCCGTGTCGTTGGACGACCGGAAACTTTTTGTTTGACCTCACTGACGAATTTCAGTATTACAGTCCAGGAATGTATATTAGCACCTTTGTAACTTGTGGCCCCAAGAATTATGGATACCGATTTTGTGTTGGTAACGATCCTGCCAAAACAAAAACTTTGTGCAAGGTTCACGGGGCTACCATAAAATATAACAGCTAGAACGACGTTAATTTAGACGTTTTGAAAGAAATGGTCAAGGAACAAGCTGCGCAAAGATACATACATATACTTCACAAAATTATAATAGAAGGTCTTGCGACTGTATATACCGTTTCGCAGAATAAAGTTTACCGGCGAGTGTACACAAAACGACGGATAACCGATTATTTTAATTAATTGCCGTTTGGGTAAACGAGTCCTTGTAAACGCGCTCACCACGAATGAAAGATGATAATTTAATTTGGCTGAATTGTCATCTTTTTTCTTTCACTTTAGACAGTTCCACTGACATACCATTTTTCTATGATTTTATAATTTTTTCTGGATGAAGTCACACATATTTTTAATTTAAATCATCGGTCTATATATATATATATATATACATACACATACAAGTACTCTTTTACGCTAGACTTCGTAAATTAGCTTATATATTTAGTGCCGAGGCAACTATTCCCGCTACGACTTCAAGACATTGAATAATGTTTCTTAAACATGTATAATATACTTCAAGATGTAAGCTATGTTATATAACTCTATTTTTTTGTAAATAATTATTCCAAGTATAATTTTCAGGATGTGAGCTATATTAAAACACTTTTATTTTTTTAAATAAATATTCCAAGTATACTTTTCATGGTGTGAGCTGTATTATAAAACTTTTATTTGTGTAAATAAGTATTATAAAAATCTGTTATATGCGTGTTTTAACGTTTGCACCCCCTTATTCCTATCCTATAAATACAAGTTCATTTAGCTTATAAGCTCAGTTTCAAACATTATGAACAATTGTAAATATTTATTTTTGGCCATCACCAGAGGCCCTTCCGGCTTTAGAAAGTTATATTTTGTAGCTGACTATATCCGTCACTTGGGCACAATGTGTGAAATAAAATTTGATAAAATCACATGGTATGCTTTATGGCAACTGGGATTCAAATAAGACGGGCCAAGTCCCCATGACATATTCTGTAAGTGTTTTCAGGAAATGGATGACGACTGTAATGACGCTCACCATCTGATTATCCTGGATGGCCTGATGCGTGAAGCCGATGAAGTGGTCGTCAATATTTCCACCAAAGGCTGCCATCATTAAAATAATAGCGTCATGTACTTGACACAAAATATATTCCACCAGGGCAACGGCCAAAGAGACATTTTCTTAAACGCACACTATATCGTGATTTTTAAAAACCCCAGGGATAAAGATCAGATTCAACACTTTTCACGTCATGTCCGTCTTTAAAACCCTTGTGTTCTATAAGAGGCTTACGCTGATGTTACAAGTACTTCCCATAGATTTATATATTGTTAGATTTGAAGCAACGTACACCCGAATGGTTCAGATATAGAACCCGCACAAATGTCGGGTGCTGCTTGCACCTAAAACGAAATAGCTATAAAAATACTGACACTTCCCGATTACATATCATTTCATAACCATGAATATCAAAGTGCTGAAGCAAGACCCTCTGGTGCTTGCGATTCATCGCATTAACCCGCAGCTACGTGCTGCCATGCTGAAAACTGGAGACAAGAAATTGATTGACTCTGTTTGTGAGTGTGCGTACAACACTTTAAAAGGAAGGGTGCTGTTGAAAAATGAGCAGAAGACAAACTTACGTGCTCACAATCAGTTGTTGCACAAGCTGGTCAAACGAGGAGAGTGCTGAATGAAGAAGAGACGACTACTCTTTCAGAAAGGGGGAGAGTTCCTGCCATTACTTTTAGGCTCATTAATCAGCTGTGTCCTCGGTTCATTATTCAACAAGTAGATCTTAAAACACATAAAAAAATATGATATTAGTATCCCCGGAAACATTAAACTTTTTCGAGCAACGCCACCAACAAGTGGCATCGGCCACAAATCTAGTGGTATTTGAGATGGACAAAGAATTGGAAAAAATCCGTATGCTTATAGATCGTACATTGAAACGCTCCTCAATTACAACAGTGAACCCAAAAGAAAATATTTTACTTGCTGTCTGTGGTTCGCAGGGAGCCCCGAGACTATTGGCGAAGTTAACACCGGTAGCCAGAGTTTTGAGGCTCGTTGCAGTCTCACTGCAAAAAGTAAGATGGTGGATCCTTTGGGGTATCTACACGTTGATTTGTTGAACAGCACTGAACTCAAAGTCAAGTTGGTCCGTTCCAGAGACGGGTTTAGTCTTATGGCCATCCTTGAAATCCCACACGTTATAGTTCACATCGTTAAAGCCTGTCTTCTAGTGTGACGTGTCAAAGTAGCACCTTCTATACTGTTGGCACATGCCAAGGCATTAAATGTCAGTCCTGCAAAGTATTCCATTACCCGCGTGGAGGTAAAAACACTCACTATTCCTACGGGTGTACAAGGTAAATAACTGGACAACGTATTCACCGTATATTTACCCGGAAGACGCATTGTGGAATTTGTATTAAACGCTGCATTCAACGGAGACGCCACCAAGAACCCGTTCAACCTCCAAATCTATGGCATGAGCCATATATCGCCGTACGTGGACAGGAAACAAGTGCCGGTGAAACAGTTACAAGCCAATATTTCAAACGGAAACTATGTCCTGTCCTACCAAACACTGTTTTCTGGAACGGGTATCTATTTCATGAACGAAAGTAGCGACATCACACGGGACGCCTTCCCTGAGGAATGTAATCCCATGGCTTTTGATTTTACACCTAATCTGTCCTTCCACATGATATCGCATTGGAGTTTGACGAGTCACGGTTCTCTGGGCATTTAAGTGAGCTTCACCATACCTCTCACCGAAACCATCAACTGTATCATGTATGTGGAGTTTACCAACATTATAACTATCGATAAGGACAGAAACTTCGCGACCGATTATGGGAGTTAATTTAAGCCACTTACCAACCCTTACACCCGTTATTTAAATCATGGTCGTCATTGTAAATTTCCAGAGCTTCA
This sequence comes from Timema shepardi, assembly GCA_902151425.1. Lineage (NCBI taxonomy): Eukaryota > Metazoa > Arthropoda > Insecta > Phasmatodea > Timematidae > Timema > Timema shepardi. The sequence goes on from CABFVX010000795.1 coordinate 135,177, forward strand.
TCGAAGACAGCAAAGAATTTCTTGTCAAGGAACTGAGTGTTTTATTTTTATGCGGTACATTACGTCAACATTGGGCGTTAAAAACCTCATACGCTATCGAGAAACTTTCAGCTGTTGCTAAAAAGCAATCCGACTATATCGCCAACAAACTGCAAGGTATTCCCTGGGATAGCGGTGATGTGGATTGCAGTCTGCTCAAACCCCTCATCACCTGTGCCACAACGTGTGCAGAAACCGTCTACATCAAGGGGGCAGTAAAGAAAAGGTTTCTAGCCAAATACACGCCTACGCCTATCGTAGATCTATACGATAGAGGTTGTTCAAATTAACTCTTAAATTGGGCCACACCATTTGCATGACACATAGTTCTGTATGGAATTTCTGTTCGTTATCAATCGTTTTAGGACTTTGAGATTGGATTATTGAAAATGGACACGCACACCATAAGACTTGCACTGAAAACAAACCTTACATTCTGTATGGTCGGGTGTTTTCCCTGCTTATCAAATAGCTGCAAGAATCGCTCAACTTGCCACTCTCGTCATCAAAACGGATCCACACACCGAGCCTGGGACGCATTTGGTTTCCATCCTTATCGACAAAATGTCATGGGAGAACATTTTTATAGTTATGGTTTTCCACCCCGTATAAAGTCACACCTGGCATTTATATGCCAAAACACTTCCCGTACGTCTCATAGAACGATACAGCATCAAAGGATAGCCTCAGACGTTTACGGCCATTACTGTATCATGTATCTTCTCTATAGCACCCAGAATATTCCAATTGAAATTTTCCTAGCCATATTATTGCCCACTAATTATACAGGCAATGACACTAAGGTACGCTAAGGCACCTTTTGATTCCATCAGTAAATTGAATCTATTACTTATTTCCCTAAGAATGTAAGTTAAGGTAGATCTTTACATTCCATATAGAATCCAATTCGTATCTTGTTTCCTCCCTACTTCTTAGGCTTTTTGAAACATGTAAACTTTTGGCTATTAATGGCATTCTATTTTGTGTTTTTCATTCTACATGGATATCTAAAAGTCTGGTTTTTCTCATGCATCTATATTTCATATTTTAATTTCAAAGCTACCTGTAAGTTGTATCAATATAATTAGTGTTATTCCTCCCAATGTTGTTGAGCATAATATGCCCTTGACCAGAATATTCAATTTGCTGTTAGAAGAAACCATTTTCTAAATTTTCTCCGTCTGGTCTTGGTAAAACTAGTTAAAGAGCCACAGTCTTTTGTCATGTGATTCGAACCAGGCCTTCATCCTCCACCGCAACGCAACTTGACCAAAGAAAGAGATTATATTTCAGTTTCTTTTGGGTTGTTTGCGAGTAAGACCCATGCACAAATCTCTGACACCAGAACAACTTAAACACGACGGGGACTCAACTGGTCTGTAACTAATTGCAGCACGAATGGAGTTTCGGTTTAAAGCCAACTTTTGAGTGATTTTACACGTGCTTGTTTGATTGTCCATATTTCTATACATAATAAAGGTACTTGCACTGATTGGTGACTTTTAAAAAACAGACCCACGTCTGCACCCTCTGTACAGGGAATACATTTAAAATCATCGCATGTATATACACCAGCACTTTCACAGCTTGAGATTCAATCGCAGCCTCCTAGCTCTAATACCCTATCCACCCAAAATTTGTCAAACACTACCCAAATAGATACTGAATGGTGGAACGTTTAATAATGGTTTATAATATACTACTTGTAATACAAGATATTGTAGTTATAACTTACCTTTCTGTAATTAGTAATCTTTCTTTAACACTTATGCATGCCCTGTAGTTTGTGTCCTTTTTTCTTCTATATAAGGTCACATTTTGTACTCAAGCACAATAAAAAGTTTTCTGAAAATTCTGTCACATATTTGTCCTTTTCAAGCTCTTTTGTTGATAAAAACCCTCATCTACTTTAGTTATTGCTAATAAATGGATTAATTCACCCTTTTTTCATTTTTGTACTTTTTTGGTATCCCAGTGCGTGACTACAGAATCACTATCTGAACTGCTCAACATCTTGTGTAAGAATTGATTTTAAACAGTTTGCATTGGTGGACAAACATAGCGATCAGTTAGCGACCGGTGCTGGAAAGTTGTTTCTCGAGTGAGTTGCGGTAACCTCTCGGCGATGGATGAAGGGCCTAAGGGCCTTTTTGTTTAGTCTTCCAAAATTATTTTTAGACTTCACTCCTTCGGATGCAAATCAGGTGGTTGTAAGATATTATCAGTCCCCTCCCTGGGACGCAGCTTGGTTAATGGGTGATACTTGGAATGCAGCTCTGTCAATGGGTGACACTTGGAATGCAACTCAGTCAAAGGATGACGCTTGGGGCATAGCTCGGTACAACTTGACTTAGGGCTAGCATTTTTACAAGCAATTAATGGTGCGTGAATACACTAGATTAGATTGGTTGTATAGTTATCGGTGGTAACATTATACTGTCACTCACTGCGGTACATTGTAAAATGGAAACCAATGGAAAAGTTATCGATATATGCCATGCCTTCCTATTGGGAACTTTGTACTCAATAAGTACTGTATGCTTAAGGAAATGTTGCTGACACAAGTCGTGGTTCAGTTTAGTAATTCATCTCTGGTATAGTCTAGATTAGGGTTTCTTAACCTATGGGTCGCAACCCAAACGTGGGTTGCCATGTCTTTCGGATTGGGTCACCGTATCTTAAAAAAAAATAGAAAATGTAAATTAAATTATTTAATTTTAAATTATAAATCTTTTCAGAAACACGGTTTTACAAATATTATTAAAAATGTGATAATCCGTGCAGATTGAGCAATGAGTCACTGAAGCAGAACATGCTAAGTAGTCACTTTGAAACCAAGCATTGTACCTTAGTTACTAAAGAACGGAGGTTCTTTTAAAGTAAATAATAGCAGCTGAAGAAGAGACAACGTCTCGACACTAGAAATAAGGCTGTTTATTCTGCCCAACAAGCCACCCTTGTTTCTTACAATGTTGCTTGGCGTATTGCAAAACAGAAGAAACCACATACAATTGAAGAATATTTGGTCAAACCAGCAGCAATAAACATGGTTCGCATTATCTGTGATGATGAATATGTAAAAAAAATTGATTAAATATCTCTCTCAAATTACACTATTTGTAAACGTATCCATGATATGTCGATTGATATTAAAATACAATTAATTTCAGCCACCAACACTAGCGGGCAGCGTAGACTACTAAGTGTAAAGGAAGTTAATTCGCAGGTAAACGTGTTTCATTGTCTTCTTCATTGGGAAAATCTTGCTTCTAAGAAGCTCTCGGAGGATTTGGATATTGTTATTAAAGAGGTTGTTTAGGTCGTCAATTTAATAAAAGCAAGGTCGCTTAACATCAGTATATTTAGCCAGATGTGCCTAGAAATGGGCTCCGAGTACACCCATTTGTTGTATCATTCCGAGATCAGGTGGTTGTCTCGAGGAAATGTACTTCAAAGAGTTGTATCCCTAGGCAAGGAGAGTAAAATATTTTTGCCAGAAAAGAGTCATCCTTTGACTTCCTGGTCCTCTAACGAAAAGTGGATATAGAATTTAGCCTATCTTTCAGATATAATTTTGGAACTTAATAAGTTGAACACCTCAATGCAAGGTCGCGATAACACTTGGCCAAACAGAGAAATTAACAGCATTCAAAGGAAAGTTGAAATTGTGGGGAAAATAAAACAGAAGAAAATAAGATGGCTTCTTTCCCAAACTTCTGAAAGACGAAAGTACTTAACGGGCAGAGGTTAAACAAAAATGTAATAATTGAGTATATGCAGAAATTAAATCTTGAGTTCAATCGCTGCATTCCAGAAGATACGGCTGGATACAGCAGTCCATTTAACATTGACGTTGAAGACTCGCCTAAACATTTTTCAGACATTGTTGTTTTTGGGGAAGATCTCACTAAAGCTCAAAGTGATTAAGTTTTGCGTCACAATTTTCAAAAACCAACTAAGTCACTATGTTTATTTTGGATAAAACTGAAAAAAGAAATACCTATTCTTGGGAAAGAAGTTATGAAAATGCTACTTCTGTTTTTCTGATACTTAACTATGTGAAGCTGGCTTTTCTACACTTTCTGTCATTAAAACTAAGATTAGAAGCAGACTTCAACCGGAGCATGACTTGTGATGCAACCTTTCAAAGACACGACCACAATTTGAAGATCTTTCATCAATAGGGCAAGGCCAAGGATCTCACAAAACTATTGTAAATAATTATTTATTGAATTTTGTTTTGTAGAAAGTTTGAATTTTCAATTATTACTACATATTATTTGTCCCGATGTTAATACCCATGCCTTCCCGATTAATATCTTAGTAAAAATACATTAATGGAATTTCCATACAATACTGTATTTAAAATACATTAATGGAATTTCCACGCAATACTGTGTTTAAATACATTAATGGATTTTCCACACAATACTGTATTTAATTTATTAAATTCAGTACTGGAAATATTTTCTTAATTCTCTTATAACAATTTGATTACATTTTATAGTTTCTTATTAAAAAATATTACAGCTTTATATAATAATAAAAATAATTACCGCACGTATTTCAATTATTACATTAGCACAGTTTAAGTTAAAAATAGAGCCATGGGTTGCCAAGTTGATCGACTGTTGATTTTGGGCCTTGGTCAAAAAAATGTTACGAATCCTTTACTCTAGTTGATATGAGACTTTATAATAAAGTAAGTACCGCACTAGTTGTTAAAGGAAATGTTAACAACACAAGACATGGTTCACTTTATTAATTCATCTCTGGTATAGTCTTAGTGGCTAAGGTACTTTGTACTCGAGTAAGTACTGGCTGTTGACGGAAATGTTGCTGACACAAGTCGTGATTCAGTTTATTAATTAATCTCTGGTAAAGTGTAGTTGATAAGAGACTTTGTACTCGAGGATGTACTAGTCCTACAAGCAAACAGTTTATCTAGCTATGGTTTATTACAATCCCTGTTGGTCACAACAAGAGCTATGTGCCTAATTCATTTACCGCCGTAATCTTTATCCCCTGGCTGATCTGTATACTACTACCCCCCCCCCCNTTTCGTACAAGAAGGGAACTTTGTTCTCTTTGTTTAACGACAAGACCCTCTACAGCAGTAGAGTCCCGGAGATGAAATTACTGCCCTTATCTTCTGTCAGTTTTTTCCACCCCATACGCCTAGCTCTTCCCAACTTTCCTCCCTCCTCTTTTTCTTTCGGTGGGGGGTGTGAGGGGGCCCTTCTTTCATCTTACTCTCATATTTTTTCCCTCATACGGATATTTTTCCTGTGGTGCTGGCTAGTGGGAAAGGGGGGAGGCAGGGTTCTCACACTCGCCACCCTTCCCCCGCTCCCCCCACTTTCAGTGATGAGATGGAAGTGCTAATATATAAGGCGACATGGAAACTTTTCAAAACAAGAACAGTCCAAAGGCTTTTTACTTTCATGGAGACGGAAGCTTTTTTTTTCTTTCTAAAATTGAGAATGTTTTAAAAGTTGGTTTAACTTTGTTGTCACCACGCTTAGTATTGTTGAAACATTGATACGCATGCGTGACCTCGCACTCATACACACCAGTGTCCAAGTGGTCTATGGAATTAGGTTCGCATTGAACTTGGTCGTGGTTCATATTCCAGCCTTGTGTACTTTGTTTTATTCAATACGTGATTTTTCCATCATCCCATCATCCCGCAAAGATATTGCCTGTTCATTTCCCCTCCCCTCAGAATAAACCATTAGCACTCTTGTCTACAGTAAGTTTAGTTTAACTTGGCTAGAAGAGGACAGGCTCCAAGAGGAGAAATAACTAACCCAAGGCAGCTAGTAAAAATATTATTATTTTAACGTGTGCTTTTTTCATGGAAACTAATCTTTGAACGTTATCTCACAAGTTAATATTTCTTTTTGGTGTAACTTTCCATCTGGAAATTCTGCATTAAACTACACTAATTTGATAGGGATAAGGAAGGATGATCCTATAATAAATGACCCAGCATTTTCTTTATGGGAAGTATTATGTGGTATCAAAACAAAGTACCAATGAAAAAGACGTCTAACTTGTGTCGGAGTGATCGTGAGTCATGTCCTTTCCTTTTCAAAGGTTTCTTATATCTACTATTCTCGTTTTGGTCGCTTTTCTTGTTATTTCCGCGCTGTCCGGTCAGTAGTCTCAAGGGGTAGACGAACCTAGGCCCCCAGAGACCACTCTTTACCCTTGTATATGCCACTAGTGACGTCACTCATCCTCTACAAAGATCTTCCCTTCCCCTCTGCCCGGCGTCCCCTTTACTCCTCGAATCAAAAAAGAAACAAATTTATTTGATGGCTTCGATGTGGCCTCGAAAATTCGTTTATACAAGTCTTTTCCGTTACACTACTTCCCTGGAGTTACTTTGAAGATGGAGGGAATCTATGCAAGAGTGGACCATCCAGCATCCGTAGCAGTGTAATCTGATTGGAGATGCCTGGGGTCTTCGGTTTGAGCTTAGGGTGGATTAATTATCTTAATCGTAAGTTTTAAAATATTTGTGGCCCAGACCAAATGTCAGGGTCCTTTATTATAGTTTTATTGTGGCGTGGAACTGAGGAGGTTTGAAACAAAAACCGGAGTTTTTGAAGGTGTGGGAAGGAACTTAATTTATATTTTCACACTTTACCTACCCGCTATACGTACATCCAAGATGGCCAATGAAATGTGGCTAGCAAATAATTGTTGTTAATTCACCAATATTCCAACCCCAGTTAATATTATTTCCTCTGATTAGCATTTTAAAAATTATCAATGTTGCCTGCTGGTCCCCTAGTGAAAGATATCTTCAAAACTTGTGGGCCACAACTGAAAATGTTTTTCTGGCCCCCACTAGGAAAACATTTAAATTGTATATGACTAGAATATATTTGTATATGGATGTGTATTGCACGAGTTTTATTCCTTTCTGCCACAACCCATCATAGCAACTTGGTTGGAAAGTTTATCAATTACAAACTCATTTTTTGTCGTTATCATTTGAGAAATGTTAATAATATTACTGGTATTATTTTATCGGTACCAATATTGGAAGCTTCAGATTTTGTTGTTGGTCATGCATATATATTAAAGCAGTTTTAATAATGAATATAATACTTGTAGTGCCTTGTTCTTGGAGAAGAATTGTGGTACACAATAAATTGTGTAACATTTATTGTAGGATAATCAAGTAGCTCTTGTTTAGTGTTGTGGCCATTGTCAACTGTGAGGGTATAGATATTTGAAAATACATCAACACTCAATTCCTTTCTTAAAGATAAAAAGTAGACACAGTATTTGTATTAAGTAATCCTATAAGTTTTGAATGTAAAGAGAATATTTTTGGGGGTAGGGGTGCTTAAGAACCCCAGACCTCCACCCCTCCCCCCAGCTCGGGAGTCCCTGCCTAGCTGGTTATTAAGCTAAGATTGTCCATGTAAATTCGCTTTTACTCAGCGAGTTTTCACAAAAAGTGAAACTAAAAGCATACATTCTTAAACCGTTCAAAATTATGTTAGAGCTTAAATTATATATACAGTCAAGTGATTCTTTTGGCAATGATATCCGGAATTCAACTTTAAATATGTTCAATTTTATTTTATAAAATGAAACCTTAAACACCGAGGATTTCTTTCAAATATTCTAAGGGTAAGTCACGATTTCAGAAAAATACAATTTTTTGAATTTTACAAAACATTAAAAAAATAATTTATTTCTTGAGTTATCATACTCCACAAGCTCTCACTAGAGCAGCCGCCATCCATCTATAACTTGCGTCATTCAGTGAATTCATGAACGCTACTAGGATAGGCTACCGAAATCATCAAAAAGCTGTTGACTATAAAAAAAAACTGTCTTGAGCTGCATGTTTGCACTAAAATCACAAAACTTCTTAATTATTGTTGCCTGGCCTTTCTACAAACTCCCTGACTCGGACAAACGAGAACGTGGATTTAAGTGTTCACCTGAAAACAAGAGCTGAACAGAAATGTGGGCACGTGACGAGCTCTAAACCAATCACACGAAATTGGCGTGAGCATAGTTTGTCAATCTGCACTTGGAGTAATAATCTCAGTTTATCCAAGCTTCCCCCAAAAAAATCTTCATGGAAGAATCAATTAAATTTCAAAATTAAATGACTCAATCATGCACCTAAAACAACCGTGCATGCATCTATTAAGAGAGATACAAGAATACAACCGTGTCTACTGTTGTGAGCTGGTTGCAGATATCTCATTAAATTAAAATCACGTGGGAAATTTCTCCTTTAGTGTGGATTTGTTTCACCATACAACAAACTATTCAGAAAAATCCATCTTGATATTTATTTGAAAATATGTTTATCAATCGTAAAACTAAATATATTGATAATCATCTTTTTAAGTTTGCGTTGCAAATTATTACGGAGCAATGCACATTTTATCCGAATCAAGCTCAAAACGATTTATCGCTTGGATATATTGGGTAGCGTTATTAGGATGTAGCTTGAAGTATTTTATATTTATATAATTCTTATAACCCTACACTACTATCGTCATTGTGTAGTGCTGTATTTCTATCGATATATAAAACTTACTTAATAACAATTAAAGCCGTTAACAAGTTTCTTGCGTGATATTAGTTTAATTTTTAATCTTTTTTGGGTTAGTTTGCTTTGTTTTGTTTTATTTTTCAGTTTTTAGTATTTTTAATACATCAAACACAAACTTAAATACATCAAAATACAAAACAAAAATATTCACGGTTTTAAACAAACCTATGTAAATACAATTAAACGTTGGTACATTTAAATGTTTTCGTACTAACTGGAAATAACTAGTTGTTAGTAAAAAAAATGAAAATATTTATACTGACCCAGTTTTTAACAGTCTGGGCACATTTACTTCTGATTTTCCCCACAAATATATTAATTTTATCGGTATGCAAATTTGATTTCTACATCCAATTAACGTAACGATACATCTTAGATGCAACCATCTATCACTACAGCTAAACGTTGACTAACCATTGGAGCCATAGCTCAAAGGAAGGGTGGCTCGCTTACAGGGGAAGGGATTGGGAATTGATTTTTCAGGCACTCCACGTACATTTTACGTACGATAGCATCCTAGGGTTAAACTGTCTACAATTCCGGATGATATAGTTGTTCATAAAAACAGCTTGTTAAAATATATACACATTTATTTACAGAGGTAAGTAAACGCTTTTAACCCTAATTGTTCATGAATAGCGAGTCAGGAGGTTTAAGATGGATATGATTTTTCAGTTTTAGATGTAGCCGTATCAAGTGTCATAAGTATACATTCACAAACGTATATGTAAATAGAACCCAGGACCCTTGGCTTAATACGTCATTGCTATCCAGGAATCTTCCCGTGTTCAGGGTCATTCTTCGCTTGTATCTTAAGGCAGACTCTTTGATGGACTTGTGTCACTAGTCATGTACAATTAATTATACGAGCGTTTGCTTACCTCCTTTTAAATATATATATATATATATATATAT
>CABFVX010000795.1:160209-180405 GCA_902151425.1 Timema shepardi
ATATATATATATATATATATATATATATATATATATATATAATAGCATATCAAAGAAAATAGCCTCGTGGTTAAGTACTTATATAAATAAATAAATAAATTATTAAATAACCAAGTATTTTTGGTGTTAAAATCAAAATATAAATATATACATTATTCAAACAATAGTACAAAATATTTACACACGTGATAGCCCAACAAACTAGTATCCAACAAACTAGTATTGTGTGCATTGTTTTGTTTAGTGTTTAGCAGTAGTGTTGTTGACTTTATCCTGCCTGATTTATTACCATATTATTGCTGCAAAAATAAATTACTCAGCACGCGATTTTCTGTTGACTATAGCATTGTTGTGAGGGGTTAGATGTTGGTCAGCTGTAGATGGCTCATGGCTGACGTCACGTAACATGGCAATGAGAGATCATCCATACACACACACTTCTACCATAGGGACTTTCAATTATTGTTGTGATACGACCAAGATGTAAGCTATCTGCTATAAAAGGGGTTTATTTCATATCCAATGTTTACTTTTTTCTTCATCAGTAGGTATGGACAAACACATTTGTTAATACCAGCATTGTACCATCCCGGAAGGCTACAATTTTTCGATTTTCCTTTTTTTTTGCCATTGATCATTTTATGGACAAAAAAGAAGTGAAATAACCTTTCTAGCACTGAAATGGTGGAATTTTAGAAACAGAATAAATGATAATTGAAATGTGTACAGTTGAGACAGCGATTTGCAGCGAGTGGTGTAAACCTCGAACTTAACGGTTTATTAGTTATACCACTGTAGGAAGAATAAGCAGTTGCGGTAACGACACAGCTCAACGCGGATCTACACACGCACGTCTCATTTTCCATGTAGGATCAACTTGCCTCAGCACACTCGACACAGCAGTTGGGAGGGAGTGTGAGTGTATTACAGCGCGTGCGCAATGATGTTGTATAGCGCTCAAACTCAGGATCATTCCAATTATGTTGACATTGTGTTGAAGTGTCTGAAGCTGTGTTGTGTTAGGATGGAATGTGTTGTGCTGAGTTGTGTTGGGATGTGTTGTGATGAGTTGTGTTGTGTTTGGATGTGCTGGGATGTGTTGTGTTGGAATGTGCTGTATTGTGTTGGAATGTGTTGGGATGTGTTGTGATGAGTTGTGTTGTGTTTGGATGTGCTGGGATGTGTTGTGTTGGAATGTGCTGTATTGTGTTGGAATGTGTTGTGCTGAGTTGTGTTGGGATGTGTTGGGATGTGTTGTGATGAGTTGTGTTGTGTTTGGATGTGCTGGGATGTGTTGCGTTGGGATGTGCTGTATTGTGTTGGAATGGTTTGTGCTGAGTTGTGTTGGGATGTGTTGTGATGAGTTGTGTTGTGTTGGGATTTGTTATGTTGTGATATTTAGGGATGTGTTGTGTTGGGATGTGTTGTGTTGTGTTGTGCCGCGGCTGGTGATGGGAAATACCGAGCTATGAAACCTACAATATCCAAACCATTGAATAATCATCCGATAGTTACAGGGTTGTATTAAGGCGGGGCCGCCTTTAAAACCACGCACATCTTAATTACACTTATTTTATCTAAAATGCTAGAAACTATATATTTTTTATAAAATAATTGTTTGAATGTTCATTCCAACGAGCTTAACCAAACACTGACGCATGCCTAAGGAAGCGAACCGTAACCAAAAGCAAATTCAACACTAATTTTTAATGGACCAGAACCTATACAGAAACCATTAATATAAATTAAACTATAGCTGTAACAGATGAGTATTTTAGTAGGGCTGTGCAAGACTCCAAACTTCGGGAAAAAATTCCGGAAATTTACTGTTCCCAAAACTCGGCCGTAAAAAAGTATTTCCCAGAAATTTTAGGGAAACACATAAAATTTACTTATAAGGACCGTTTAGAAATGTCCCGTTCGTATTTAATTTTAATTGAAAATATTACTAGTTTATTACATCTAAATTAACCTTATCTTCCGTTAAGTATGTTGATATCCGAAATTTCAGTCTTTTTTTATTTAATAGCTACTTTAAAATACAACTGAGCGCCATTAAATGACAGAATCAGACTATATATGCTAGTTGATGTTAGTATCTATCACTGAATAGATATAAGGAAGGAACACATATGTTTAGCGATATAAATAATGATAAAAGTGGCTTTTAAATACACCAAATTTTGCACGAAATACACCTTCACCACATTTATTTACATAAAGACATGTCTATTAAATAAATGATATTATTTTGAGTAGTATTCCATTTGCTTTTGTGTCATTTAGGAGATAGTTGGATAAACTAATATTTTGGATTCCAACAGCGCTTTTTTAAGAGCTTTAGGAAATAAAATGTAAGAAGTGACTAGCCACACTGGATCAAATGAGAACTGTTTTTGGTAGTCTTATGTACAAGACTGTGGTTAACTTTTATTTATTCAGATTAGTTTGAATATCTTGATGTTTTATACCACCCCACTTTTACTCTATTTAGTTACGGCCACAATAGACTAAAAAAAGAAGGGGGGGGGGTGAGCTCTAAAGGAAATAATTATATGAAAAAGTAAAACATTTGCAGGTTAATTAAATATTTGAATTTTATTCAAAGTAACAAACAGTGTTAAAACAACAAATTGCATGGCCTTACAGATATTAATGAAGTGTGTTGAAAAACAAATAAATCTTAGCAATTTATTACAAGTGTTGTCCGTTTCAAAAGTTTAAAAAATAAAATTGTCTAGAAGAAACCAATGAAATAAACAAAATATTTGCTATTTTTAAAAGAAACTTTTCTAAATGATATACAAGCTTCTAATTCACCACAGCGAATTAAGCTCAAATAAAATCTAAAGGAACAAAAGTTTAAATTACTAAATATTAAAAAAATTACAAAGAGCTTAATTAGCCTCTTTTAAAAGGTTTAAAACTCGTCAGATTCACACCAGTGAATACAGACAAAACCGTTTTAATTTTAGGGAATGAATTAAAATTTAAATATCTCACCAAATATTTACGATAACTTTTTAACTCCTAAAAATTATACAAAATCACAGAGAGCTTAATGAGCCTCTTTTAAATGGTTCACATAGCGTCAGATTCACACCAATGAATAAAGACAAAACAGTTTTAAATTTATTAATTAAATATAAATTTAAATATTGCAACAGATATTTACGTTAAAGCACAAAGGTTTTACTTCCCGACTAAACTCAAACCTCCACAGGACAGTTAACCTCGCCACTTTTAAAGAATTAAACAAATTATTATTATTAGCAACACGTTTTACTACCCGTTCAGATTATACGCAAATTAAACAAAATTCCCACATTTAAATATTTAATGTAAAACTAGATAAAGTTACGTTACAGAGCTTGTAATTTCGCCTAAATGAATCAGTGAATATCAACGTCAAAACCATATTAAACCAAAATTAAGCTACTTTAACATTAACTTCAAAGCAAATAAGTCTACAAAATAACCAATAAAAGAAACATTATCAATTTAAAGAAATTAAACTACCGATAATCCCAAAAGCAAAAAGGTAATATTTAACCTAAATATTGCAAGACATAAACAAAATGTGGCTATCTCTTTAAACCAAGAAAATACGATACTAGCGTCCAAGCGGCAACAGGAAGCCATCCTGGCTAGATAACGTCCTAGTACTCAATAGGACTTCTCGTGGAAGTGGCCAAAGTAATAGTCTATGAGATTGTCTGTGTTCTCTCGTTATATAGGTCTAGTTGACAGTGGGGAAGGTGGGAGTTCTCCTTAGTAATTACGTCATTGGCCAACATTTAGTGGACAGGCTTCTTTTGTGTTGATCACGTAGGCTAGGTTCTTGTTGGTTTGAACATCTGCCGCTGCTTTTGATTCACAAGACGAGCAGCTATGCTTGTTAGGTCACGTACGTCAACCCAGGTGTCCAAACATATGAGTGGTCTTCTAATAGTACTGTACTGGCCAATCAGAGTATTGCTGGCTTTCTTCATAGGAACATCAGGAGGCTGCCCAATTGCAGCGTGTTTTGGCCTTTTCTTCAATCTATCATTCGTGGTGAGCAGGCTGGTCTTGTACCTCGGTCTACATCAGGCAGATATACGCGTGAATAGAGACCTATATACAAATAGTAAGATCGTGATGTTTAATAATGCTGGAAGTAAATGAGTATAAGATTATTTGGGGTAATATTTTAAGCTGGCAGGTTCTATTGGAATTTCTTTTGCAGGATGTCTATGAATATTAGCTTGCTTAGGGGCGACTAGTATCATTGTCATATTAGCAGCCCACGCTAATGTTACAGTTTCAGTGTGTAAGAAGTTATTGAAATTCACGCTAAGCGATTTTTATTCAAGAACTTTTTTTTTTACAAAAATCTAGTTTTAGAATTTATTTATATTTATAATAATTTATATTATACTTGATTAAAAATACACAATCATAATTATTGTTGCATTAGAGATAAGTTTTTAAATTTACATTACATCAAAGCACTTACTAAACACTTGTAGACATACTATTGTTTAGTTTTTATTTGGAAAATTTACAAGCTAAAAAAAACTATTATAAAAATGTAAGGGAAGTTCGGGCCAGTACAAAGAGTAGGCGGTGGCATTTCTACAAAGTTGGTAATACTTGGCGGGAAACTAGTAGCAGCCAGCCACTGTGAAACGAAGTGTGGTTATAGTGATAGTTGTGTAGACAGTTTTACTCGTGATCTGAAGATGTTACAGGTATAAAAAAAAATTCATACATTTTTTGTAATATTTTGGCTTTAAAACCTAAGGAATTAGTGAACGATACAAGAAGTAAATACATTCTAAAGTAGCGCAACACAGTTTTTATGATTTCTCTTGTAGCCTCTGCAACATTTTTTCCCTAAGTTGCAGGTGATAGCATCTACAGTCTCTTTAAAGAAAACTTACAATGTCGGGTAAGAATAGTGAGTACGGTATCGATTAACTGTTTGCGTGATCCCTTACCCACAATATCCGTGTATTCTTACACGACTATTTGCTATTGCCATTATTGGTATTACAAGTCTACCTAAATCTTTACTTATATCAACGATAGACCTATATAAGGATTTAGAACCATCTATGGCCACTTTCCCCGAGAAAGATGGTAGTGGTAATCAACATGATTCACCTACCTACATGTAGCTGCTCTGGCAACACAATATAAGGGGATCAAGTTAGCTCTGAAGTAAATTATCCTGCGCAGCTTCCAGCATGCCCCCCTTATCAAACTAGTAAAGAGGATGGATTAGTCTTGCATAGCCAACCAAGTACTTATACAGGTTCACTAATTCAGCAACCCCACACGCTGATCTTAGAGCTCCAATCTCTATCAAAAGTAACCTCATTAGAAAAAAAAAAGAAATAGAAGGACACAAAAATAAAAAATAGCGTTATCAACTCCAGTGAAGAACAGTCGTTAAGAGAAAAAGAGAGAGAATGAATAAAATGAACGCATACGAGAAGAAAGAAAAATAAAACAGTTGGACAAGATGAAGGGAAAAGTTGTGTCAGTTAGACGAAAATTAAATAGTGAGTATGAAAATGAGAAACGGCAAAAAATCTATGAATTCTCTGGATGTGATTTTATGATTAATTGTTACAGTGTAATATTTGCAGTGCATGGTGAACTAGGGGGCCTTACATATGTGACCATTGTTAATGACGAGAGTCGCAGACATTTGGCCGACGCATTTCGTACTCTTGGGGTACAGTTTTGCTCTAAAATATAATTTCTACCAATTTTAACAACTTTATCTCATAGTGTATGCATTTTGAAGAAGATGCTATGTTGGAGTAATTGTTTACATATATATATTTTTAAATTTTATAGTAAAAATTTAAAGTTATGGTCGTTTATTCTGTAGGTGTGTACTCTTAGCCAAACCTCCCTTTTAGTTTACTTATTTGTTTCCTTTAATTTTTTTTACAAGATTACAGAATTTAATTTTATTGTTCAGAACTATAAATGCAATCTAATAAGAATTTTTTCCCTTTCCCTAACCATATTAAACATTTTTTTGACATCCACTAATAAATTAACTTAATTTAAACTATCAAATTTGATCCCATTAAGATCAAAGGGTAAATTTATTTTAAAATGTGTTCCGTTCCATTCCTGTGGGAAAGCGTTATTTCCCATCCTAAAATTTCTCAAATTCACTAGGCCTACATAATGTTTAGTTTATATAATGTTCTTATGAGTACTTAAAGGGTCTAACTTTTAAAACCACTCTATGCCTTCTTTCTGTTAACTATAATTTGAAATATATTTTTTTCTTATTACGAATTTTAAAAAAGATCATGGGGCCCCACACGGAGCAAATGGCGCCCAGATACAGACTTTCTTGATCAGGCCTTAATAGTCACCATCAGCAGCCACTAAAGGTTTCTGTATTAAAATGAACTATACATTCACTCTCCGCCACTACTCGAGAGTCGAACTATACGTCATAGTCTCCAGTCATAACAAAGCTGATTACTAAACATAATAAGGTACACTCGGTACTTCTTGTTTGTTGCGTGTCAAGACAAAATATGGTTTGTATGAAATAAAGTAGGCAAATAAGTATGCTTATTTAATTAAAAATGAACCGTAGGCCTTATTTAGAAGATGTTTCATGTAGATACAACAATAAAAAATTCTATATCAAAATTATATCTTTCGATCAGCACCAATATCAATACATTTGAATAGCTTATTTTTGTTCTAATTAGCTCCCAACTATTGACTGGGTCGATAATTTAATACAATCGATTCAATCCTCGATTTTAATTCGCTAATAGCCATCATTAAGGCATACCATCCTGAGTGTATCTCATTGTGAGAAGCATATACATAATTATAATATATATACATATATATAAACAAATATGAACATGATACCAAGTGGAGGTAAAATCATAAGACGTTTACGTTATAAGTTATGTTTTAATGTTCTTACAAATTGTTGCTGTATATATTGTATATTTGTAAAACTACCTGTTTATAATATACTTGGTGACCAACTAGGCAAATAAATGAGACATATAAGTACCTAGCTCAATGTGTGTTCAAATGTTAAATGTAAATATCTGTGTGTGCAGACATGTCCTACCATTGTTGGAAAATGAATGTTATGTCTGATGCTTTGTTCTATCTTGTTGTTAGAGTAGAATATCTCAACTCGTGTAAAACAACAAATAAACTGGTGAGATTATCTTGCAGTGTAAGGAGTATTATTTACCTCTCTGTACAGGTGATAGAACGACATTGGTACATTCACATCATGAGAGTAATTGGTCTGTCACAAGCATCAGGGGGTGGACGCGTACAAAGGTGTCTAACTCGTCTAGTCTAACCTTACAGTGACCAATAAGTAAGAGTTTGAATCCTCGATGGGTGTATTGAAGATGGTTTTACACTCTCCCTCCAAGAAAATTTGGGTACATTTCCTTAGACATACCTCTTTCATCCTTACTTTCTTAATGTAAATACGTGGCTAGCCTTGGTGAGTGAATAAGATGCAGGGCTGGCTGTGCTAACTATTTTAGGTGTCTGACAGGATTTGTATTTTACCTTCCTCTTGTTCACATAAAAAATATTGATGACCGCCAGCTAGGATACAAATTGTGAACAACCAGCAATGCTAAAATTATTTATAATTTATTATTTTTGGGTTTGATATCATGGCAGCATTGATACTTCAATCCCCCCTACCCCCACTACTCGGGAGTGGGAAAGTGTTAGTTGGTCCCTTTTTGCTCCAAACCCCCAGCCTGGGTTAATGGAGCGGTATTAGCTGGTATGAAAGGTGCTAGTGTCACTAGTGGTTCCACGCAAGGCTTATTAGTAACCTCTGACCTCAACACCTGTTGCTACCACACATCACACTCATTGTATGAGTTGGTGGCAGGACTAGCTATCTAACATTTGGACTAGTTAACCTAACCGCAGAGTGGTCAAAATCTTTCATAAATTACGGGCCAGTCCACACATTGTATCAGACATGGAGACCCAGCAACATAAAACTAATAATAATAATAAAAATAAGTTATGCTTTTAATATTTTTTTCAAACTACTCAGGTTGTATGACTACCAATTTAGTTATAAGACTAAATATGTTTTTCTCTTGCAATATTTTCGATAGTGCAGATTGTTGCTACGCATTTTCCTATTATTTATTTAAAAACCCGTTGAGATTTGTTATCCGTAAGAAAGTAGGGGTTGAGCCCTGGGCTTCTCCACCTTGGTAGCGAGGAGCAGGTAAAGGGGGGAAGGTGCCATAACTGGCTTTCAAAGAACTAAATTATTTAACCTAAATAATATTATAAGGAATCTTAATATTACTAGTGTTTGACGATGTCACCATGCCAAGTGGGAATCTTTCTGAGAATCAAATAAGATGATTTTCCCACCATGTTTACTATCCGCTACGTTAGTGCAGTTAGTGAGGATTTAGAAGGTAGAATCTTGTAGAATTGTAACAGAATTTGCGTTTAGAAGAAGTAAGATACCATTTAAGAAAAATTACCCGTTGGTACATCAACCCTGACCTGTCCATCACTGGTGAATCAAACTAAGTGAACACTAAGATTAGTCCGCGGACCCACCGGTGTGGACAAACCCTACGTAATTATTTAAATTGTTTGTTTGATTCCCTCACTCTCTTTACGTGTGTGATGATCAAACAGTGTATATGGAAGCCATGGATTTTAAAAGGGGCTTAGTTCACGAGACGTATAATAATTGTTAAATCTGGTGAAATGAATATTGGAAGAATTTCTTATGATGATTTACACTTCTTGTATAATTGGAGATTTTCTTAGAACCATTACTTACTCCCCTGGGGGTCAATTCTCTCGACAGTGACATTTAGCATCGTGTGTTCTAGCAATAAAATAAAGCGTTATGTTATTACGTGAGCTATTATTAAATTTTTTCTCTCACAATTTGGCATTAGAAAACATTTCCGCTGGTATTATATGAATTGCATCTAATGACCAATGAGACCACAGCTATTGTTAGCATTGGCGTGCAGGTTTAAAAAAACATTCATGTCAACGCGAACACCGATTAAGCAGACACAGTATGTTGAGATAGTAAAGAGATTAACTGTATTGTTTCATCAAACTTAGATAAATACAATGACAAGAGAATGCCACCTTGGAGCGTAGGCCCCAACACCTAAGAATATCATCCTTTGTTATCTTCGGAGAGAATTTTATTGCAGACCTCTCGTAGAAGGGTCACCATGTCAATCTATTCTGGGAGTGATACCCCTAACCACCCCATTCCTCCTTTCTATTAGCTGGTAAAGGACACTATCCACTACGAACCCAACGTTATCAATCGTCATAAACATATCAACTTCGAAGGCCTTTCTTCAATCCTCGGTTAGGTCATAACCCAAAGAAGGTCATCATAAATAGTTTTATCAACGCCTGTTCAAAACAAAAACATTACAAAAGGAATACACATTTCAGCTTTGAAGGCCATTATTCGACCCTCGGTGATGTTATAAACCTAAGATGGTATCACAAAGCGTTTTAGCCATGTTTACAACACCTCAAGCCAAAAAACTTAGTGTTCTTACTATATTTGAAGGACTTGTCAGGTCTTACTTGCCAAACCTGGACCCACTATCGATGAAATACTATACACGTTAGGAACATGCTGATGCATCCATCTTATCTTTTTTAAGCGCACTTTCTAAACCTGTATAACTTAGCAAAAAAATTGACTCAGATCAAATTAGTATTCACATTTTAAATTATGAAAAAGCCAGTTTGCATGTGTTCAACCATTCAAAAATAAATTCTCACATATTAAGAGGCCACCATAATACTCGAAAGATATACCGAAACATGTGCGTCTTATTGAACTAATTTATAAGTAATTAATAGGAATACGTTGAGGGAAAAAAAGATCCAGCAGATTAAAGAGTGTCTCTTGGATTATATGGTTTTATTTTTTGTTTCAGCAAAGAAAAAAAATCAATTGTCAAAAAAATCTTCATCTTACCAGATAAATATGTAGTAGAACTAGCATAAATTAAAACCATAGGGTCCTAACTATGAGTTGGGATATAAATATTTCGTGATAAAAACCTGTGGTCACAATACAAAAAAAATAAGATATTAGTTAAATTAGAATCTATATTAGCCCCGGCTAGTGCTGCTGCCGAGTGTTGGCTGACCGAGCTCACGTCTATCATGGGTAACGATGAATGGAGCAGGGGGAGTGTCGAAGAGAAGAAAAACAACTTGCCGTGCAAGAGTACACGAGGGAAGGGAGACGTGAGAAGGAGCCTGCGGTCTCTTTGACAGACCACTCACATTACAACTATTGATAAGTTTTTTGGAAACAAATGTTATTTCAATTTTAAAGAATATAAGCTAAGTTCGTGTTTCTATTTTTCTGGTACTACAATAACCTACGTACATGACTTATTTTACTATCTAGTCTTACTGCCCATCCGGGCTATATGCATTTGTACTAATTATGCTAATTTTCTAGGGATAAGGAAGGTAGAATTTGGAGGAAAAGTACTAAGATTTGCAGGGGAGTGGAAAGCTATTCAGGACAAACCACCCTCATTACACCCAACTGGGATAAACCCCATCTCCTTAGCATTGTCAGTCTAGTCTAATGCGAGAGTGACACCCTGGCTTACCCCATTAAACCACATAAGAAGAAGACATCACTTCATTCTGCTTTACTTATGGTGGAACTCGTCCATGTATTCTAACGTTATTAAATAAATGAACAAGGTTCCTTTTTAAGGATTTCAACACTTCTATTATTATTATTTCCTGTGGGAGAAACAGTAATAGAAAAATTAGTTGCCAAATAATTGTATTTAGAACAGTAACGGGATTTCCTAGTTAGACACACCAGCAATATTATTCAACTCCCATCGATAGGCACACGAACTATACATCAAGTTCGTCTAGTCTGGTTTGTCGGTGACGGGAGGTCAAGACTCGAATCCCCGCTAGATGTACTGAGGGTGGATAATTTCCCCCTCTCACGTCTTTATTAAGATATAAATGACTGCTATTGCACAGAATATATAGTTATTCCCTATGGCTTCAAGCACGGAACAGGGTTCGAATCCCCGCTAGATGTACTGAGGGTGGATAATTTCCCCCTTCCACGTCTTTATTAAGATATAAATGACTGCTATTGCACAGAATATATAGTTATTCCCTATGGCTTCAAGCACGGAACAGGGTTCGAATCCCAGCTAGATGTACTGAGGGTGGATAATTTCCCCCTTCCACGTCTTTATTAAGATATAAAAGACTGCTATTGCACATAATATATAGTTATTCCCTATGGCTTCAAGCACGGAACAGGGTTCGAATCCCAGCTAGATGTACTGAGGGTGGATAATTTCCCCCTCTCACGTCTTTATTAAGATATAAAAGACTGCTATTGCACATAATATATAGTTATTCCCTATGGCTTCAAGCACGGAACAGGGTTCGAATCCCAGCTAGATGTACTGAGGGTGGATAATTTCCCCCTCTCACGTCTTTATTAAGATATAAAAGACTGCTATTGCACATAATATATAGTTATTCCCTATGGCTTCAAGCACGGAACAGGGTTCGAATCCCAGCTAGATGTACTGAGGGTGGATAATTTCCCCCTCTCACGTCTTTATTAAGATATAAAAGACTGCTATTGCACATAATATATAGTTATTCCCTATGGCTTCAAGCACGGAACAGGGTTCGAATCCCAGCTAGATGTACTGAGGGTGGATAATTTCCCCCTCTCACGTCTTTATTAAGATATAAAAGACTGCTATTGCACATAATATATAGTTATTCCCTATGGCGTCAAGCACGGAACAGGGTTCGAATCCCAGCTAGATGTACTGAGGGTGGATAATTTCCCCCTCTCACGTCTTTATTAAGATATAAAAGACTGCTATTGCACATAATATATAGTTATTCCCTATGGCGTCAAGCACGGAACAGGGTTTGAGCACCACTGGGCTGGATATTACTAGAATTCAGCAAATTAACACTTTCATAGAAAAACCCAGATCCAGATGTCCCAGGATCGATCCCTGGCGCTTTCAGAATTTTTCTGTGAAGCAGTGGGTCTGGAACGGGGTCAACTCAGCCTCGTTAAGACAGTTGAGGAGCTTCTCTGTTGGTATAGATTCCTTGCGGGCTCAGACTTAGAAGACCACGTGCCCACCAATGAAGGTAGTAATTAGTAAGACCTGTAATAAACATACTAAGAGGACTACATAATCACTTTTCATCGTTTGGTATGTTGTATAAATTTGTACAAAAACTTTTTAAGTGGTGTGTTTCTATTTCTTGTAAAACAAAAAGAATATCCGATGAGATTTAAACTTGGACCCGTCTGTAAACGGCAATAGGTTAAATGCGATATGAATAATACCTATGACCAGCAGCTTCCAAATATGCAACTATTTTGGTTATATATTATTTTATTTGGGTTTTTCTAATCAAATATAGAAACATATTAATAGAGAAATGTATGTTTTTTAGCTGAATACGTGATTTATTACTAAATATTACAAAATGAGCTCATAAAATCTAGGCTATATGTTATATTATGAACTATACTGTACTAGAGTGTATTCTCAACAGCTGTAACCTATATAGGCTCAGTCGCCTACTTAAATATATAAGAACTTATCAGGATATTATATGACTGAATATAGTATAGAGAAATGCCACTCAAATATAAATGTCCCCGGTTCGAATCCCATGTCCTTATTATAACTTCATAAAATTGAATGTACTTTTAACTATAATAATTGGGGCCTACGCTTATACAAACTTGAACATAATAATTCTTTCCCAACAACATCTGCTGGGATGGATAAAATTATTAAACTTGAAAATGTATTATTTACATAACCATTCTAGGTTTTAGACAAGTGTAATAGAACGGTTAAACAGCATCAAAATTATTTCAAATTAAAAAGTTCAAAATCTGGCTGCCCACTTTTTAATTGTTCCTCGATGTACAATCCTAAGATGGCAATCACAAACCAACCATGCTAGTTAATAAATAAAATAAAACATATGAGACAAAATATTACTTTTTTTCACAAATTAGGTGTACAAACAAACGCAGCTTATTACCCAACTCAAAATTTACCTAAACACGATCATAAAGATAAACAAACTAATAGACATTGTTACAAAAATATTTTGGATAAGAGAGCATCACAATTTACCAAAGAGCATAAATAAAAATATCTTCTGTTACAAAAACGTATTGAATAGTAAACATCCACGTTTTATAATTAGAATCATGGTACACTGTGTCACCAGAATTTGATCATATTTTTAATTGTTATGTAGCTGCTAGTAAGGAGCTAGTTTAATATTTGATTCTAGCTTTGTTATAGCAAAGGTATTAATCTTTATTTTTTGTATTCGTCTACTTTTAGATTTTTTTCGTCTGCCTATACAAAATTTAAATTTTATACCATATCAAGACATTTGTTTCTTATATTTACCATTTCCCACCCCCTATTTTTAGATTCCAAACTTTCCAGATTATATTGTTATTTTGGAGTGGGCCTTTTACAAACTTGACAAACTTAAATTTTCCTCCATGCTGAAAAGAAGAGTTTATAATTATTTTGGAGAAATTTTAAGCTTATCAACCTCTACCAATTTTTAGGCCCTTTTCTAAAGAGTAAATACAGCATTTAAAAATTATTTTATTAATAGAGTAAGCCCTCTATATTCCCGGCAAATTTCAAATTTTTGCCTCAGATAATTTGGTTCTATCTGCCCTCTTCCCCTTGTTTCCCAAAGTCTCAATTAAAACTTATTTATTTGTTTATCTGGAGTTATCTCTCTACATGTTTGCCAAACTTTAATTTTATATCTAACTCATCTCTATTTTTTTCTAACTAAAGGCCCCCCATTTCCTAGAGCCCCATGGACAAGGTTGGGATATTTTTCCCCGCCCCAATGCTAGACCAATAGTAGTCATTGCTGTTAGCTCATCCCCCCCCCCCTCTGAACACGTGACGTACCTAGTTAGCACAGTGATACAGTATTAGCACGAGGGCCTATAACCGAAGTCCCCAGTTTCGATTCCCGTGCACTGGTTGTCAATTTCCAGCAAATTCTTTTGGTAAATCTTCAGGGCTTCTACCTTAAAACATATCATCATAATGATATATTTGTAATTAGTCAATAGAATTACCTGCCCAATAGTGATGAGGTAGAAATTGTGAGAGCTTCATTAGCATTCATTTTCTTTTAGCATTGATCTAGCTATTTTGTAGTCTATGAAACAACAAAAAAACTTAGTATTGATAAAATCGAACAAGACGGCAACTTTTAGCAGGACAAAAGTGTCACAACCTTGAAAGGTATTCCTACCATACTAAAAAGGAGTAGATATCTCACAGTAGCTTATAACTAACCCGTTAATCATTAAGGTATTATTTAAATAGGGGAATAAAGGTTATTAGTAGGTATAAGTTTAATAGCTAAACATCGAAATTAAAATTAATGAATTATAAAAACATTGTATTATTAAAATTTTATTTTTTATATATTTACATAATGATGTTACACCTAACCCCCTCTTCCACCTATCGTGTAAAAACTATTGAACTTGGTATACGTACAACTATAATTATGGCGTCTATCTTCGAGGATGAAAAAAGGAAGAAGGTCTTAGGTTAGGGACATATGTTCAAGGTACCAGGTTGGCTAAGTGGTCATCGAATTTCATTTCTGTACTAGTTGGGATGCTCATTACAACTTTAAAAGCTACAGACAAATATATGAATATTAGATAATATTTTTAAGGAGCTAATTTACTTAATGAGGATCATAAAGATCAGTACAAAAGTTCACATGAATATTGTAATTTTTTAATGTTCTACTCTTGTAAATACGATTCCCACTTATAGTATAGTGTAGCAATTCCCTGGTTTTGATTTGAAGAACAGTTTAAGAAATTTGTATGTATATTTTTTACGGACAACACTTATAACATTTTACTTTCTCATATCAAGATAATGGGTTGTAATCATGAAAAAATTGATCTCATTATTGGGAGGACTACTGTATATGTTTTATGAAAGCCCGAAACGAAAAAAAGTTGATTTTACAATTCTGTCTGTTTGTCTGTCTTTCCCTGTTCCTGGATTCAAAACGGTATAATGTGGGTTTTTTTCAAGCTATAAGTCAGAATTTATTTTAAAATTTTGACCCTAACCTTTAAATTAAGGGTAGCTTACCGATAAGTTTTTTTAAAATTCAAAATTGTTTGAAAATGGTTCTAACAATTTTGTTTAAAACTCATATAAAGAGTGCCGCCAACTATAGAAGTTGTATCAAAAGTACAAAAAGGTTTAAACATACTGGTTAAACCTTTTAAAGCTATTAATACTAGTACTACCCCCGAGGGGATATGTAAAGCCACACTGCACAAAGTAGTGCAATGTTCTGAAGTGCCATTGCTGTCAATAACGAATAGCCAAGTGTTTTATATAAATATCATAATTTTCTAGATGGGTAGTAAGATGTGGAGCATGAAAGCCAGATGATGTAATTTTTGACATCCGGAAGATAACTATAGTGATCTTTGTCAATATTGGCTACCACAAAGGTATTCTTAGAAAGGTTATTCTACAGTGAACCTCTAGGGGGGGCGCGGGGGTGTTCTTTGCAATGTTCTTCTCCCAGGGAACCACTAGGGTGTGCATGGGGGTTTTCTTAGCAAGGTTATTCTACAGTGAACCACTAGCGGGTGTATGGGGGTTTTCTTAGCAAGGTTCTTCTCCCAGGGAACCACTAGGGGGTGCATGGGGGTTTTCTTGGCAAGGCTCTTCTCCCAGGGAACCACTAGGGGGTGCATGGGGGATTTATTTGCAAGGTTCTTCTCCCAGGGAACCCCTAGGGGGTTCATGGGGGTTTTCTTTGCAAGGTTATTCTCCCAGGGAACCATTAGGATGTGCATGGGGGTTTTCTTAGCAAGGTTCTTCTCCCAGGGAACCACTAGGGGGTGCATGGGGGTTTTCTTTACAAGGTTATTCTCCCAGGGAACCACTAGGGTGTGCATGGGGGTTTTCTTAGCAAGGTTCTTCTCCCAGGGAACCACTAGGGGGTGCATGGGGGTTTTCTTTACAAGGTTCTTCTCCCAGGGAACCACTAGGGTGTTCATGAGGGTTTTCTTTGCAAGGTTCTTCTCCCAGAGAACCACTAGGGGGTGCATGGGGGTTTTCTTTACAAGGTTCTTCTCCCAGGGAACCACTAGGGGGTGCATGGGGGTTTTCTTTGCAAGGTTCTTCTCCCAGGGAACCACTAGGGGGTGCATGGGGGTTTTCTTTACAAGGTTCTTCTCCCAGGGAACCACTAGGGGGTGCATGGGGGTTTTCTTTGCAAGGTTCTTCTCCCAGGGAACCACTAAGGGGTGCATGGGGGTTTTCTTTACAAGGTTCTTCTCCCAGGGAACCACTAGGGTGTGCATGGGGGTTTTATTTGAAAGGTTCTTCTCCCAGGGAACCACTAGGGGGTGCATGGGGGGTTATCTTTACAAGGTTCTTCCCCAGGGAACGACTATGGGGTGCATGAGGGTTTTCTTTACAAGGTTCTTCTCCCAGGGAACCACTAGGGGGTGCATGGGGGTTTTCTTTACAAGGTTCTTCTCCCAGGTAACGACTATGGGGTGCATGGGGGTTTTCTTTACAAGGTTCTTCTCCCAGGGTACTACTAGGGGGTGCATGGGGGTTTTCTTGGCAAGGCTCTTCTCCCAGGGAACCACTAGGGGGTGCATGGGGGTTTTCTTTACAAGGTTCTTCTCACAGGGAACCACTAGGGGGTGAATGGGGGTTTTATTTGCAAGGTTCTTCTCCCAGAGAACCACTAGGGGGTGCACAAGAGCTCCATTTAATGATTTTAAATGTTAATTTTTCTAAAGTGATGCGTCAGAACTGTGTGTCTATCTAACAGTTTCACGAATATTTCACGAAAAAAATAATTATTAGTTAAAAACAATAAACCCTAATAAAGAAAAAAGTATTAAACTTAAAACATAGTTTGGGGTATTTTCTTGTAGCGTGTATTCTGAAGTACGCATTCGGGTATTTATTAGCTGTAGGTATAAATGGAAAATGTTAAAGATACAGGACATCAACTGTTAATGCCACTGTCGGGTGCCTTGTCCTTATAAGGGCGTGTATATGTGGAGCACAAGGCACATACTTACAGACAAGCGAGGTCGGCGTCCATAGCAGAGAATTTGGTTTTTCACTAATCCTTTTATTGATAGTTATATGTGAACTAAACACATTTTTTAATATTTTATATCTTAACCATGATCTAATAGATTATATCAATAGCGATAAAATAAAACTAATAATTTTTTAAAATAATATCAATGCTTACTGCAAAAAATTTGTTTGTATTTTCTAAAAATCCTTCCTGCCAAAATCATCGTGTGCCTGCATTTGCGTTGAAGAAGGACGAAAAAACAATTGGGTTGAAAAACACCCAGAATAAAGGTAACAGAAGGCACGGACATGATTTGTTCTTGGTTAGACCTTGGTCATAGCGTCTTCAAGCCCTTTATTTCTCATCCCTTCGTACACCTGTGGTAACAAAATTGATTTAGGAATCTCAAAGAGACTGGAACATATTTCCACAGCGCTGCCCTGAAAGATGCTTCTCTTGGACATCTGTTTGTCACCGTGGAGGTTGTTTACTGCAGAACAGCTTTCTTCTTGGATGTTTATGTACATTCCCTCAGTGTGTGTATATATATAAGTATACAGAGCGAGGCCATGTGAGCGATATTAGAACTAAAGTATACTCGACCCGCACCAGTGAGAATCAGCCATAGGGCTGCTTGATATTAGGTCATCCAATCCCCAATCGACCTGAACTGATATATGTTTTATACAGGGAGGGTGGTTTACTACAGAGACTAGACTATAGATAAATCCATTAGTATCAGATTTATTCAGGTTGGTTTGCCAGGGTTTAAATCCTCGTCCAGGCTTACTGAAGGTGGTTTTTTCCGAATGTTTTCCCACATTTCCTTCCAAGAAACTGTGAACACATTTTATTTGAATTCCACCTTCTTAATTGCCACCCCATTATCTTAGCTAAATGTTGATAACTCATGGGAGTCACTTCACTTCGGTTTTGATTTTAGCGCACATCTTACCACCCGCTCAAGCTATACGCGCCTAATAATTAGGCCAATGTTTTAGCTATGAAGGCTACGTGGAGGGAGTGAGAAAATCTCCACAGTACATCTGACCGGTATTCAAACCTCGCTCCACACGTCACCAACAGTCAAGTCTATTGCAAGAGAGACGCTCCTCGAAGCGGGTCTCACACCTCATTTTAAATGCTTGTTTAAGAGTTAACCGGATCCTGAGCTAGTCTTCATCGGTAGTAGGACAAATATTGTGTCTCAAGTCACTCAAATTGTCCAAGAATTTCAAACCTTACTTAACATTTATTATATTTTTGTAAAAATAGCCAATATGCAATTTGTTTATCCAAAATAAGGATCTCTTACATTAATTGTTAACTTTGAGAAACACTTTTGGCCATAGCTCATGATTTTACTATCTTTCAAATAGATTCTATAGCGTTAAGGCTACAATGGTATGGAGGTAACCTAATGCCCCTGTGTCCATGGTGTTCGGATAAATTATCTATGTAAAATTTGGGAGACTGTGCCTCATATAATACTGTTTGTGGCCAACCACAGCTGCATTTTAGTCTTTCGTGATCCCAATGTTGGTGGATTATTTATTTGAACAGTATGATACGGTGCATTGTCAATTACAATCGGGCTATTTTGGGAAAGGTTGGGGATAATTTTGTCTTTCACCCAGTAAGAATTTAAAAAAAAATTCATTTCAATGTGATAGTTACCACTTTTTGTTTGTTTTCTGAATTTGATAGAAATCTCTGCTCTGAACCGACATGAACCTCTGTCCTGCACCATTATTGTTCAATACTCCTGTTGTTTCCGAGTCCTACTTACAGTGTACGAGCAATGAATCCAGGTTTCATCAAGATATACCACAGCACGTTTTTGCTAACCTAATTTATCATTTTCTCTAATTATTCATAAATATATAGCTCTCCGTGCAACTATATTTTCTCTAATAAAATTAGTCTTTTATTTTTACACCTTTTAAACTTAAACCCCATAGCTATTTGCTCCCAGTGAAATTGATTTCTTCTTTTACTTCTGCCAATAATATACTTAAAGTTGGTACAGTACTTCCTTTATTAACAATGTGAGCCTCTGTATATAGGTCAACGAATGGCACACAAGTCAAAATCATCAAGAACAATTTTTATGTTGCTGGGTTTGTGCTTTTTTCCTAGAGTTGAAAGTTTTGTTTGTGTCCCAATTGCCCTAATTTTACAAAAAATAATACGCTTCGATTCTCCGTATCTTCTGCTGCACTTTTTTTTTACTCTTTCAACAAGGTGTTTGTAATGTCACGATAGTTTTTAACTCTCAAAAATATCAATTACATTTGCAATAATTTCTCGTCCTTCACTGTAAATAGTTGGCTTATCACGCTTATTTGAAGCCGTTTTAAAAACACTTTACTTACCTTGTATTTAAAGTTGATAAGGTATTCGTGATATTTGTCAAAAGAGGTAAAAATATAATAAAAACCTTCTACACAAAACTACTGAAAGTCCTAAACTATCGAACTTACGTGCACCCTCGGTAAGTTGACTAGCGTGTACACGCCAGAACGTCAAGACAACGACTCAAGTAGTTGAAATTCTTTCCGCATGCAATATTTAATTTGTCGAATAGCACACTTCTACACAATCTTAAGCCCCCTCCCAGCCCATACTGGCACTGGGTTAAGGAAGGATACGCTAAGTATAATAATTTAGAGTAAGTATAGCTACATCAATGTGACCCAACCCCTCCTGTCCAAAGAGTGTATCAATGTGACCCAACCCCTCCTGTCCAAAGAGTGTATCAATGTGACCCAACCCCTCCTGTCTAAAGAGTGTATCAATGTTACCCAACCCCTCCTGTCCAAAGAGTGTATCAATGTGACCCAACACCTCCTGTCCAAAGAGTGTATCAATGTGACCCAACCCCTCCTGTCCAAAGAGTGTATCAATGTGACCCAACCCCTCCTGTCCAAAGAGTGTATCAATGTGACCCAACCC
>CABFVX010000795.1:191545-228212 GCA_902151425.1 Timema shepardi
ACAGGATACAATGTACTGGGATACAAGTCACAGGATACAATGTACTGGGATACAAGTCACAGGATACAATGTACTGGGATACAAGTTACTAAGAAACAAGTCACCAGGATACAATGTACTGGAATACAAGTCATAGGATAAGAAGGTACTGGGATACAAGTCACAGGATACAATGTACTGGGATACAAGTCACAGGATACAATGTACTGGGATACAAGTCACCAGGATACAATGTACTGGAATACAAGTTACTAAGAATCAAGTCACTGGTATTCCAGTCATTGGGATACCACTCATCGTTGGTACAGTTCACCAATAGTGACACGTAACAAATTACTGGGGACACAGGTCACTAGGCTACACTCATTGACTCATTAAAGTCATTACATTCTTGGAAATATTAAGATATGTTGAGTCTATAACATCCTGGCGGGAAACTAAATGTAGTTCATGGCACGGGTGTGGGGGCTGTCTTGGAAAAGATAGCATTTAGCATACTAGTCGGTGTTGTCTGTATAGCCCGTGCAGTCAGAATAAGAAAGTTCATGAAATAGACATTTCAAATCTATATCTGCAATTATCAATATCAGATACATAAATCAAACTAACGAGTGGAGTTGGGTTAGAAAAAAATTAACTCTACAAAATGAATCAAACTATCCCGATGAAAAAGAACTGTATTATTTGTATATGATTAAAAATTATGCAATTTTACCATTTTTATACCACCTATATATTAAAAAATATTTTAATAACATTATAAAGTTTTCATTATGTACCAAATATTATCCCCATACAATAATTAATTTACCTTAACAATACATTTATAACTTTTCGCGGCGTTTCCTTACTTGTAGAATAAGTGACCTTGACATCAACTTGTAGTCTTATTTTTTCTTCTGTTCTATTGCTAAAATTCAATAAGATATCTTAAATGCAATGTTGATTTTAAAAGGATTAAAAAACTATCGAGTACAAAAACTTGTCCCTACAAATCCATTCGTAGCTCCAGGAAGCCAATCACAAGGGCAGTGTATAATCAGAAGGGGAACTCCTGTGCTTGTTGTTCCATGAAATATCTCCCACGCAATGATTGCCTCTGCGCCAGTGGAACTCGTGAAACCTGACTCGTGATGGGTCTTAACAAGGCTTAAGGTGAGACATGATTCCGTCTCAACAGTTTGCCTTGCATTTTGGACGTAGATATACCAACATAACAATGTACTGTACTTCTTACCAGGTGTGGTGTGGTTAAATAGTAATACCAACATGACAATATACTTATTAGCTGGATTATTCTGGTTGGAGAGTAGTACCAACATGACAATATAACTATTAGCTGGCATAGTCTGGTTGGAGAATAATACCAAAATGAATATATAACTATTAGCTGGTGTATTTTGGTTAGAGTGTAATACCAACATGGCAATATACCTATTAGCTAGTGTAGTCTGGTTGGAGAGTAATATCAATATGACAATATACCTATTAACTGGGGTAGTTTTGTTGGAGAGTAATACCAACATAACAATCTACTTATAATAATAATAATCGACTTTTTATAAGCTAAAAAGATAATACATATAGAAAAACACAAATATTGACATAGAAAAACTAGAGCTAAATACCACTATATTACATAACATGCAAACACAGTAAAACTGTTGTTAAGGTTTATGAGAAAAGCGTTATGTTGAGCTTAGTCTAAAGTTACGCTCTCTCACACACACACACACAGACACCAGGAGGTGTCGTCACTTCCTATATTCCTCAATCTCGCGAATGAGCGTCCCCAAGCTGACTATTTGCAAGTTTACCTTGAAACGATTAATTTTAAATTTCTTAATATCGTTAAATGATAAGCTGAAACAGTGAAAGAATTTGAGTAGTAATTGGTGTTATGAAGATAAGTAAATAAATAAAATTAGTTTTCTTGTGAACGACTGGTGAAATTATTATTAGAGTTGAGTGAGTGTGTACGTGAAGACAAGTACTGTGGGGATTTGGAAGTCAATAATTATTTTAATGATGATCATCGGGTGTAGAGTTTGTCTCTCATTAAGTTGTAACCAAGTCAGACTCTTATAGTACAGGGAAATAGGATAACACACTTGGAGGTCAAATATAAATCTAACACATGTGTTTTGAACTCTTTCTACAAGGCCAGCTGTTAGGTCAGTATGCACTACATCACAATAGGTGCAAAGTGGGAGAATAGTTATTTTAATTTTTTTTCAGCCAACTTAACTAGTGAGTGTAAGGCATAAACACTTTTTTACATATTTTTTTGACATTATTCCATGTGAGGTTTTAATTTATATGCAAACCCAAGGTTATTAACTACCGACACGAATAAAATCTGATTATAATTTAAGTTTGTCTTGTTTTATTGATGCGAAAATCAAAGAGGGTACTAATTTTGTTGAGTTTTTTTATTGATATTAATACCATTTTGTAGTAACCAATCATGTGTTGCACTTAAGTTAACATTTATATTACCCACGGCACTATCAATATGATAAATAGAAAATGATAAATAAAGTTGGAAATCATAGGCATATAGATGATGTTGAGAATGTTGCAAACAACTTGGGATATCATTTATAAACATTGATAAAAGGAGAGGGCCAAGGACCAAACCTTTTGGCACTCCAGCTGTCACTGAACGCCTGGTCGACTGAGTTTCACATATAATGACACATTTTTGAAACTCAGCTAGGTATGACTGCATCCAATTAATCAAATTTATTGGAAAACGAAGGTTTTTTGTGTGTAATTTAGCAAGAATATCTTGGTTAATAGTGTAAAAAGCTTTGCTGAAGTCCAAGCGTGCCAACAGCGTCAGTTGCCTCCTATCCAAGGCTAGTATTATAATCATCAGTTACACTTATGAGTGTTGTGCTTTGATGTGGATGAGACCCAGATTGATATTTGTATAGCAGCCATTGCTATTGTCTAGTACAGTCTGGTTATAGTGTATTACCAACATGTCTATAAACTGTACTTTTTACTTGGTGTAATCTGGACAGAGAGTAGTACCGACATTATAATATACTCCTTACCTAATGTCATTTGGCTATAGAGTAGTACCAACATAACAATATACTTTAAACCTGGTGTATTCTGACTAGAGACTATTACAAAATTCAAAATTATCTTTTACCTAGTTTACTTTCGTTATAGAGTAGTATCAACTCAAAGATCGGTTTCTTATCTAGTTTATTCGCATTTGACTGTAGAATAAAACTAACAATATATTTTAAAGTAAAAAATGATTCAAGTAGGCCTATAATCATATATCCATAATCTACTTCTGATAACATCATAGTGATTTTACTAACATAAAATCGGCCATCCTTTATGTTTGTTGGCTACTACCTACAAATGTTCACACTACTATCATCAACAAACATTAGTTTATGTATTTAGTAGTGTCAATGTAATGCTCTCAAAGGTTTTTGTGTAGGCTGATTGTGATTAATTCAACAGAAGCGAAATAGAATAATTTAATTGGCCTATTGTAATACATAATAATTCCTTGATCAATAAAGAATTTGTCTCGGAATATATATCTATCATCCATAGTTTTAAAGTTACACCCTCTTAAAGATTTTACTGTGCTTAGGAAACTCTCTTACCTTTGAAGGGAACGGATTGACTAGTGATCGCTGTTAAGTTGGCAGAACGGACAAACCCTTCAAAGTATATTTTCTACCCCAAGCTTATCGAAGCCATGGTAATGACTAATGACGTATGACTCACTTTGGACATGACGAGTCAGACTTCTACCTGCTTATTGTCTGAGTCAGAAGTTTGGCCAATTCATGATTAGAGTTCATTCTGTATTTCTCTGCCTTAAGCTGTTGTTTATGTAATTGAGTTTAAATTTTATAAATCTTACACTACCAAGTGGCAAAATTACTAGTAATTGTGTTAATCATCACGACTCTTTTTGCATCATTTGTGGTGAGGTAACAATTGAAACTAGCAAATGTGGTTTTACTCCACTAATTAAGAAGTGATTTAGGCTTCACTTTGGATGCGAAATTGGTGACTAAGATGAAAATTGGGCCCTAATTTGGTTCCTGGAAATTTGGTCAGACTCCTCACGGGATGGTTAAAGAGTTCTTAGCACATTAATTTTGCTGTTCCAATAATTTGATGGAAACAAAAAGATCACTCTACAGATTGTTACTTTTGCTATACTAACATTTTAGGCATCAGTTCTAAGTCAGAGCACACTATGTATGACATGCCCTAATTTCCGAGGGTAGCACCAAGTTGAGGGTTGGAAGATCTTTGGGTTTAAGATGTGGTCACCTTTGTGGTGACTGCCTTGACTTGGATGGGCCTACAGGCTTCTCTTATTTGCCTGGGAGATGTTCCTCGTCCGGTAATCCCTGGCAAAGTGTGTCCTCGTGGTGGTACCCAGACAAAGTCTGAACTGTTTAACCCAGTGGGTGGCTAGACCTCATTCGAGATCTTTGTATGGGAGTGAATTGAAGGTGTCCCATACACTCACCGCACACTAAACTGTTGGTAGATAGTACCTTCCAGGAAAGCTGGTCAGGCCACCTCCTCAAGATCCACGCTGGGCAACTTAGACTGAAAACTCTTGAGTGATTCCTGAGGTTATACACCTGACCTCCTTCGAGAGGTTAACGCCCCTACATGAGATCCAACACTCACGAAAGATGGAGCCAACTCCTCTCGTCAATAGAATCTGGCCAAGGCGATGGGGATAGGAGAGTTCCCAGTTGTCCTTTGATGACAGGGTAAACAGTAAGCATGAGGTCACTGGTCCCTAAATTTCCCTTTGCGTAAGTAATGTGCTAACAGCTATGATGGGTTAGAGGAGCCTTGCCAGAGGTGTTTGTTCACCAGTCGAGTGGATGCTCAACCCTGACAAGGCAGGTGAGTTTACACTCTTGAAAAGTCTCTGACTTCTATATGGTGTCAGACTAGTGAAGTAAGTAATTAGAGAAGATAACCTTATTTCCATATGTCATGAGGCCTGAGTCTCATAGGGAAGAATTGCCTGTGCCAAAGCCTCCAGAAAATGCCAAACTTAGTGATGAGGAACCAGAATAAGAGTCTGTAGAGAATAGTGATGATGGTAAAAGACTTGATCGAACTTTCAAAGCTTCCTGTTTGTTATTTGAACCACACCTATTTAAGGAAGGAGGTCTAAATAGCCTTGTTTGAGATTTGAACCTATCTTAAAAGCAAACATAAATTTAATATTCTAGATTGAAAGGTTGAAATCTCTTCCACAAAGAAACATAAGTATGTGTATTTAGAGATAGGTATAAGGATATTAAGGATTTCTTTTACATAGAATATGGACATTTATTTTGCAATTAAATGTATTCTGTTTGGAAGCACTTGGCTACGAGTGCAAAACAAAGTAGTGGCGCTTATTTATTTATTATTCTAAAATTAGTTTAAAATTTGGTGCTACTCCACAGTTGAAATAAGTTTCCTCCACTTCCACTAGCTCATGCTGCAGATATGATATATAGGTGAGAGTGAAACTCTTACTGAAAAAATCAAATATAAAACATACCAATGGAATGTCTGTGGTGACTTGAATGTCATTGCTCTTTTGCTTATACCGCAACTTAGTTCGCTGCTGTTTTCTTTGTAAGTGGGTTATCAAAGACTAAAGAAGTCATTTCATTCAGAAACCGTGACCAAAGCGAAAATCACTAATCTAAAGAAAGACAATTTTTGTCAATACACCACTTGTTGATCCGGAAAAGGGTATCTTTCCCCAATCCATATTAATATTAGTTTAATGAAGATTTTTGTTATAGCAATGGATGGAAATGTATTTGTATTTATATACATACATATCTAGACTTATTCCAAGCAAATCTTGGAACAGTCAGTGAAAAACATGTAAAATGGTTCCACAAAGATATTTCCGGAAAATAAAAGTGGTACCAGGACAAGTGTAAACCAAGTATGCCCGCTTACTATTGTTAGATTCTTAATAGGGATATTACTGAGATGAAATACAGCAGAAAATCATACACGTCTACATTTAGGTGATATAGTCCTTTACTATGTATGTATTGTAAATAAATGTAACACTATGAACTTTAAGTGGGTGTCACTCAAAATCCTAGCGTGATAAAGAAATTCTAAAAATATATTAGAATTCAGAATAAAAAATACTATTATATTCACCTATTTCCAATTTTGGGACGAAAAGTAAGGACATTTTACTGCCAAGGGTGATTATTTGATGGTCATTACTAATTATGCTTAAACAAGCTGTTTGGTTACATTGTTGCAATTACTAAACTTGATATTGGAAATAGACAATTACATTAGAAGAGGCAACCTTATTAATTGCAACCGCTGCTCACAGAGATTGATGAAAATACAGAGGATGGAAGGGGAAGGCTGGTGAGGGTATATACCTGAGCTGATAGTGGGCGTGTGCTGCTAAGCAGTTAGGTTAAGTGGGTGAAGCGTGTGCGTGTGTTGTGCGTAACAAAGTGATCCATCAGCGGCAGCCGAGTAGCACCAGTTTTATTTTAGATCACATTGTATACTACGGGGAACCATTCCAGGCTCGCTGATGGATGTGCGACACTAGCGCTGCATACTAACACTACCGGAACTAACAGCACGCTAGAGCCATGGATAAACAAGACCAGGAGCATTTATACAATTGATTTATTATCACACAGACCACGTTTGCCACTGCTACTGACAGGACAAACACCTCACTAAAACGGACTGAAATGACGTCATCAAGGTCCCTTCAATTATGTACACATTGTTAAGTGAGTAGAATCACAAATGTTTCGGGTTGCATAACATTTTCGCGATCGATTCTAGATCCATTATTCTAAGTAAGTAGTATTGGAAATTATAAGACAACAGGATGAATACTCACGAAATACAACTGTGTCACTTATAGTTATTATATATGGTTTCTAAACTACGGTCTGCAGGCCGTATCTCAATTTTATCCAGCCTGCTATATTTGATTCACAGACTGAAACAATACCAAACAAAAATCCTTCATGTATATTTTAAGAATCTATCAAAATAATAAATATGAAGCCAATATATTTCGTGGTGTTGTGCATGTATATTTTAAATTACCCACTGCGGTGGTCAAGTGGTCTAAGGCGTAGCTTTTTCTATAAACTGGACTGATGATGACAGGGAAATCGGGGTTTGAGTCCCAGTTGAGTTCATTTTTCTAAATGGGTTTCTACTCTCCTTCCACGAAAATGAGGTTACAATTAATATAAATTCAACCTTGATCATCCCCAACATATTTGTGTTATTGTTACATATGCGTACATGTCGAGCAGGTGACAAGACATGGTGACAAAAATAATATATTAAATCTCACTTTTGTATCATTTCTAGTGTCTGAGTGTAAAGTAATAGACTGAATCCAGTAATTACCATGCAAGAGTAACTGCTAGTGGTGTCGTCTTGTCAGGGCACTTTGTGTGATGAGGGTAACACAACTGTGTACCAGCTTGTGTAATACACATATTTACACTATTGGGGAAATATAATGTAGAGAAAATATACCTGCAGTTTAATAAAGGGTATGTGGAGAGCCCCTTAAGGAAAACATCCTTACTACACCTGACTGGGATTCGAACCCTGATCTCCCCCATCATCAGCAGTCCAGTCTATTTTTATAGTGACGCCTCAGACCATTCGACCACTGGAAAGGATTGATAATCTCGGTTGGGTATAGCTAGGATGGTTTAAAAAAAAATTGTTTTTCGCTCTCTCTTTACGCAAATACGGGTACACATCCTCTAAATATAGCTTTCCTTACCCCCAAAGCCATCAGCGTGGTTATTATATAAGCGTATAGACCAAACGGGTAGTAAGACGCAGTTCTAAAAAAAAAGAGGGTTAGTATATTTAATTAAGACGATACTTTTTATATTTTGTCTTGCTAGTTTGGCTCACAAAGTGAAACCTTTGGTGGCCGTTACTAATCTATAATATCAATATTGTTATACTTAGCGTATGACATTACAGAATATATTTTTAATTTACCAAAAGAGAAACGTTATCATATATGTACATAGCCTGTTTGTGATATTTCAAGAGGAGCAATCAGCAATTGTGAAATGAAGTGCAAATTGATTGATGTGTAGATATAAAGTAAGAATTATTTCCTTTCAATCCTCTTGAAAATGCTAAAACCAAGTTTACTAACAAATGTAGGATCATTTGAGGGTGGGATTGAAACTATAGTTAATTAAAGGCAGGATTTTTGTAGTTTTTAATTAATATACATATTTATATTTAGAATTAATAAAACTATTATCCATAAGATACATTTAGCTTCGTTTACTGCACATCATAATCTTAATAGTTCCTGAATATTTGTCTTGGCATCACGGATTCGTCTAGGATATTTACTTTTTATTTAAAACATTTCTATCAAATGTCAATATGCTAATAAATATATTAAGGAACTGTTTGATAATAAAAAAATAGATAATAATACTTAGCACCACGTCTTACTACCCGTCCGGGTAAACGCTTTCAAGAACTATTGATGTCACCATGTGTAGCAAATTAAACTAAATCTCTCTACTGGAACAATACTCGATTTATTTTGCCCAAATAAGTTGTTTATTTATAAAAACCTCGATGTGTTTAATCCATGTATGTCTGTAATAGACCGAGTTAAGCTAGTTTTAGCTATGCTATAGTAATCAACGTTAATGTGAGCCACATCATCAAGCACATGGGTTAGCAAACAGTCAATATGTACCTGACAGGCACACGCATGGGTTAACAAACAGTCAATATGTATCTGACAGGCACACGCAAGGGTTAACAGACAGTCAATATGTACCTGACAGGCACACGCATGGGTTAACAAACAGTCAATGTGTACCTGACAGGCACACGCATGGGTTAAGAGACAGTCAATGTGTACCTGACAAGCACACGCATGGGTTAACAAACAGTCAATGTGTACCTGACAAGCACACGCATGAGTTAACAAACAGTCAATGTGTACCTGACAGGCACACGCATGGGTTAACAGACAGTCAATATGTACCTGACAGGCACACGCATGGGTTAACAGACAGTCAATGTGTACCTGACAGGCACACGCATGGGTTAACAAACAGTCAATATGTACCTGACAGGCACACGCATGGGTTAACAAACAGTCAATATGTACCTGACAGGCACACGCATGGGTTAACAGACAGTCAATATGTACCTGACAGGCACACGCATGGGTTAACAGACAGTCAATATGTACCTGACAGGCACACGCATGGGTTAACAAACAGTCAATATGTACCTGACAGGCACACGCATGGGTTAACAAACAGTCAATATGTACCTGACAGGCACACGCATGGGTTAACAGACAGTCAATATGTACCTGACAGGCACACGCATGGGTTAACAGACAGTCAATATGTACCTGACAGGCACACGCATGGGTTAAGAGACAGTCAATGTGTACCTGACAGGCACACGCATGGGTTAAGAGACAGTCAATATGTACCTGACAGGCACACGCATGGGTTAACAGCCAGTCAATATGTATCTGATAGGCACACGCATGTGTTGAGAGACAGTCAATATGTACCTGACAGACATACGCATGGGTTAACAGACACTCAATATGCACCTGACAGGCACACGCATGGGTTAACAGCCAGTCAATATGTACCTGATAGGCACACGCATGCGTTGAGAGACATTCAATATGTACTTGACAGGCACACGCATGGGTTAACAAACAGTCAATATGTACTTGACAGGCACACGCATGGGTTAACAGACAGTCAATATGTACCTGACAGGCACACGCATGGGTTAACAGACAGTCAATATGTACCTGACAGGCACACGCATGGGCTAACAGAGTCAATATGTACCTGACAGGCACACGCATGGGCTAACAGAGTCAATATGTACCTGACAGGCACACGCATGGGTTAACAAACAGTCAATATGGACCTTACTAGCACACGCATGGGTTAACAAACGTCAATATGTACTTGACAGGCACACGCATGGGTTAACAGACAGTCAATATGTACCTGACAGGCACACGCATGGGTTAACAAACAGTCAATATGTACCTTACTAGCACACGCATGGGTTAACAAACGTCAATATGTACCTGACAGGCACATGCCTGGGTTAATAAGCAGTCAATATGTACCTGACAGGCACACGCATGTTCTTATTTATATTTCATTTTATTTTGTGTCATGTATAGCATATTTAACGTTCACTTTTACCCACAAACGCTAAAGCCACCCTTAATCTAAACAATTGTTAGATTATCTCTCTCCTTATTCACACTAATGGGGTAATAATACTCTTGGTTTAAGGGGACGTGGAGGTCAAGGTTCAAGTCTTGCCTAGGGCGTTATGGAAAGCAGGGACTGATTTTACCTTCCCCTCTCCTAGCTTGTGTGGGTTCATTCACTCTAATCAACCCTACTCATATATAGCCCTTAGAGTAAGTCACTGATTGCCATGTTAGTCAATATCGCACCTGCCTACTAAGTAAGAGTTTCCTGGTTCGATTCCCAGTATGGCCGAACAATTCATTATTTCTGAAATTGAGGCATTTTTTTCTATCATGTTGCTCAGTTGTGTGTATTCTATAACTATCTGATATCTTCATTCAGTTCAGGAAGTCCATGTTAAAATAACCCAAACAAATAAATAGTTATGATATTAAACATAGAAAACATGTTTTCACTGGGGATGTAGTTGTCATTGTAGTAGAGAGCTTGACTTTGACTAGGGAGAATGGGCTTCGATATCCGACCAAGGCCATTGGAATTATTTCTCAAATACCGATATACATTTTACACGTGCGATTTGGTGCGCTCCCTTAAAATTCACCCTCTGCAGTTTGTTTATTTATGCTAGTATTCAGGTAAATAATACACACAAGAAAGCAAAAATATTGGTTTATTATTTATTGTAATTCTTGAAATTGTATTGTAATATGTCGCCCCTCCCCTCTCCCACAGAGTTTTTATTTAGCACCGTGTCTTACTAATCATTCATGGAGGGAGAATGGAAAACGAATTTGAAAAAACTCAATTCCCCCAAACTGAGATTCGAACCTTGATATCCCCGTCCTCGGCAGTCTAGATCAACATGAATCTAGCGTGTTAGCTAAATACGCCTCCGAGGTGGGACACAGAGGATTTTAAAGTGTGATGTACCTAAAAGCGATTTGGAGTTTGTTTTATTAGAAATGGCTCAAATATAAATCTTACCTTTTCTTTTGGATCTCGAATCTAAATTAGACTCCTTGAATCCTTAAATATGTACAATTTTAGTAAATATGAAACTATCTAAAATTTAAATTAAAAGAATTTGTTTAAAGATTAGTGCAACTGACAAACTATATATGTTGGTCATTTCTATTACGTCATAAATAACTATTATTATTACTAGCATCACGTCTTACTACCCGTTCGGGTTATACGCACTTACGCTAATGTTTAATGGTAGGGTGATTGTGAGATGAAATGGTAAACCTACAGTTTAACGTGGGATCCGAATCACTGTGGAGGCCTGGCATTCCCCACATTCACAAGATGTCTTGTCAGAGGTGAAGGAAGGGTTTGGTAATCAGATAAATTCATGCCGGG
This sequence comes from Timema shepardi, assembly GCA_902151425.1. NCBI lineage: Eukaryota > Metazoa > Arthropoda > Insecta > Phasmatodea > Timematidae > Timema > Timema shepardi. The sequence goes on from CABFVX010000795.1 coordinate 203,200, forward strand.
GCCAGGGATTCAACCCCGGACCCTCAGCACACAAATACAACCTCCTTACCCCTAGACCATCAGGTCACAAATAAACAACTAGGAGAAAACTTTGCATGGAAATTAAGTAATATAATTTAGTCCTTTATTATGATTTTTCTATTCTTTAAACCATCTTTTACCAATTGCCTGAATTTATTTTTTTGAGTCAAGATCCTAGTAATAGTTGTATTCTAGATAGTTCTCGCTATTTTTACAATAATTTTCTAATCTTTCGAATACTCTATCATAGCATTCCATAATGCTAATTGGAGTTGAGCCCACCCTAATAACCTCACACAACCAAATAATGGACGGTTCCATCTAGTTTGAGCTGCAGGCCATACTCTCAGATCACACTATCTTAAGGACACAGGAAGAGGAGGGGAGAAATCGCTTGAAACATACAGTATGTGTTCAATCAAAGATAAATGTATACAACATCGAAAACAAATCATTTGAAATTCTTTAATCATGAGTCAAAACGACAGCCAAAATTAGTCGTTTGTCCAATTAACGAACTTGGGACTCAGTCATAATCCACACTTCCAACAAGTTCAACCAAAATATGGGTATTTTCACCAAACTAAGTACATCTCTTGTATTATTTCTATACAAGTATTTCAAATTAATTTACAATAATATCAGAACCCACTTCGACGGCTGCGTGGTCTAACGCGCAACTCTTGTAGTAGGCCAGATTGCCGATTACGGGGAGATTGAGGTTTGAATCTCAGTCGGGTGTACTGAGGGTAGTTTTTCAAATCTAGTTTCCTAATCTTGCTCCAAGAAAATGGGGTCACACTTTCTTTAATACGACCTTTCTAACCCTTAAAATCATTAGCTAAATTAGAACATAAACGTATAGCCCGAACGGGCAGTAAGACGTGTTGCTAGGGGGAAAAAAATCAGAAAGGAGGGAAATTAATCTAAAGGGAGACAGATGTATTCCTTGGGTTGGGTGATGGTCCCCTGTCCCTTTCACCCCTTCACTGGTTACGCCACTGCAGTCTAGCTACGATCTGAAAGCGCACAGGCCGAACTTGTGTACCTACTTTGAAGCGTATCTGAAGCGCAACATTGTTTGTGGTCCGAGTCTCCCAAATGACAACACCGCCTGTTGACATCGGACTGCTCACATTAGAAGACAAGAATCGCAAATCATCCACCACTTTCTAGATCCATTCTCTTTACTGTATTGTAACCCGTTCGTTCACAAACGACACATCTCCATTTCAATATGAGTTGTACTGTGTATGCACCTGGTCCTGTCAACTGCTGTGAGCTTCAAGTTGAAGTGTCATCACTCATCAAGTTACAAGTATTGTGAGCTTCGTGAATTAGCCAATAGACATTCTTCATGGAGACATACTAAGAGGATGTGCGATAATTTGGTCCACACAAATACAAATGAATTACTACTTTTATCCAAGGAGGAATATTTTATTTATAGGGATAAAACCATGCACCAGTATCAGTGCTTCCCTTAGGGCTGTGTGAAAGGTGCTGCCTCACAGGGCCCCGTGATTTAGGGGGTTCCGCGCTTGCTTGAATGACAGAGGTAAAAAACAAGTTGGGATTGGAAATTTTTGCTTGCACACTCGTATAGTAGACTCCCTGTGTAGGTAATCTAGCAAATATTGTCGGAGTGTAAAAACAAATCAAATCAAATCAAATCATGGGCTTAGTTTATTGAATAAGTGAAGCGAGCTGTTATTTTTAACTCCGTCAATTTACATTTGTCTCTCTCTGATGGATATGTCTCAGCGTAACTTTTGAACGCATCAACCTATTTAAGTCAAGCTTGGCACAGTTGTTCTTTGTATTTTTATAAATATCAAGTTGGTCGGGGGAAAAATCAAACTAAAGATTGGGGAGAAATAAACCCTTATATGTATAAAAAAAAAGGCCTATAGCATTAAATTACTACATGAATTTACCCTTTTGAGCATTTTCTGATATATTATACGGCTGAATATTGGTAGGTATATCTGTGCAAGCTACTATAATAACATTATATAAAAAAATTGATTTTTTTTAATCTGTCCTAGGTGGGTGGGGTGGATAATTGAGGGCCTCACGTCCCCTGAGGGTGGCTCTGATCAATCAGAGCTTACGTGACGGTGTAGTCATAGAATGAAAATTTAAAATTCACTGGTAAAATAAGGTTTACTTTGGAAACTATAATTTTTGCCGACGTCCTGGGCCTCTAACCTTTAAAATTGAGACGTCATTTGTCAAAATCTGGTCAGCTATTTCCTTGTAATTTCGATTACAGGAAACAGGCTTATTAAATTGTATATAAGATATATATATTGCGAGTCCTAAGCCTTAGTCTTCGACAACCTGTGGGGGTGACTGTAAAAACCAATAGACCTAGAAAATTGAAACTTTACATAGTACTGAGGGAAATTGGGGGTTAACAAATAGAAACATTTCTTTTTTACGTCTGTCTTCATTACAAGATTGACAAATTTAGTTACGTGACTCTATTTAAACTCTTCTCCAAGGTAAGATTTCAACTTTCAATAGAAAGAGATTATTGAGAGACCACTAACTCTACCTGGGTAACACCGGCTCCTTCAGCTTGTGATTTGTATAAAATATACCTGTGAAAGGCTAAGCGCAATATAACAAATTATAAATAACTAATCTATTGTGAAAATGGATACTAACTCACTGATATAAGGAGTCGGTCTAAAGCAGTTGTTTCCAAACACTGGATCAAACTGTGACATTAAGAATTGTTACTGCGATACCGACTGTGACAAGTGTTGAAAGACCGTTTTGAAAGCCTCCTGTACTAGTAATGTTGGACCCAGCTGAAGGACAGGCCCATTCTCACTCTGGAAGTATAAAAGGCTTTTTGCCCCTCTTCTGACAATATTTCCTGCCTCTGTAAACAAGCACTTTCAGGCTCTGTAAGGATCATGATCCTCTAAATGATTTGCATGTAACTCAAACTCTAAGAGCTCACCTAAGAAATGAAGAATCATCATGGCTGTCAATGAACACACTGACCCAATTCTTCCAGGGAACATATAGTATAGTTTAAGATAAAATGTTATTACAATTTATTCATTTTAGTTGATAACATTTATAAATACAAGATAAAAACTCATAAGAGCTTACCCCAAGAATGAAAAATCATTATAGTAGCCACTGAAATAATATGTTTTGGTCACTTACCATACATTGAAACGAGGTCAGATTTTAATTAAAAATGGTGCTTAATATTGTGTTATATTATGAAGTTATTGAAATATTTAAGTTGTTGTGATTTTAATTAATTCAATAAAATTAGTTTGATAGACTATTAATATGAAGATAATGAGAAATATAAACTTCATGCATGTACCATAATGGGAATTCGGGTCCCTAGTCCGGGGTAATATTATATTTAGGGTTGAGATCAAAATGTTTGGTACCCACTGTTTTAAAAAATATAGCACCTAAACAATAGGTAGTAATTTTATCTCCTAATTTGTGTGGGTACACATGTCATTATATAGTCATCAGTAAAACTTTGTGTGGGTACACATGTAATTATATAGTCACCAGTCAAACTTTGTGTGGGTACACATGTCATTATATAGTCATCAGTCAAAACTTTGTGTGGGTACACATGTCATTATATAGTCATCAGTCAAACTTTGTGTGGGTACACATATAATTATATAGTCCCCAGTCAAACTTTGTGTGGGTACACATATCATTATATAGTCCCCAGTCAAACTTTGTGTGGGTACACATGTCAAAATATAGTCACCAGTCAAACTTTGTGTGGGTACACATGTCATTATATAGTCATCAGTCAAACTTTGTGTGGGTACACATGGCATTATATAGTCATCGGTCTAACTTTGTGTGGGTACATATACCATTATATTGTCATCATTAAAACTTTGTATGGGTACACATGTCATTATATAGTCCCCAGTCAAACTTTGTGTGGGTACACATGTCATTATATAGTCCCCAGTCAAACTTTGTGTAGGTACACATGTCATTATATAGTCACCAGTCAAACTTTGTGTGGGTACATATGCCATTATATAGTCATCGGTCTAACTTTGTGTGGGTACACATGTCATTATATAGTCCCCAGTCAAACTTTGTGTGGGTACACATGTCATTATATAGTCCCCAGTCAAACTTTGTGTGGGTACACATGTCATTATATAGTCACCAGTCAAACTTTGTGTGGGTACATATGCCATTATATAGTCATCGGTATAACTTTGTGTGGGTACATATGTCATTATATAGTCCCCAGTCAAACTTTGTGTGGGTACACATGTCATTATATAGTCATCGGTCTAACTTTGTGTGGGTACATATGCCATTATATTGTCATCATTAAAACTTTGTATGGGTACACATATCATTATGTCTTCATCAGGGATCAGTCTAACTTTGGATAGGTACACATGTTTCCTTGTGCTCTACTAACCACGCGCCACTGGAAGTATCAATAGGTTTCTACCGGGGAACCAAACGTTTAAAACAACGTTCTTGTCTACTTAAGTTGGTCAAGTTGTTTTTTCCGTTCTTCACGTTTTACTGCCTGTCCGGACTATTCTCCATATCTTCGTAGAGGGAAAGTGTGAATTAGAAAAAAACACTTTCCTTCACCTGACAGGAACTCAAACCCTGACCATACCATTTCCAATAAACCAAATATTATGAAACTGACACCTTTATCTGCATGATGTCCACTGACACAGTTAGTGGCAAGTGTAGTAGTGGTAGTTTTTTTTTAATATCTTAGTGTGTGCTGAGAGAAGGAGGTAAGGGAAATATTGGACTCCTAAAACACGCTGGTTCCCTAAAGTGCGGATGTAGGGAAAAGGTCGGTGTTTGGGCAGTTTTTATAGAAACATTTTTTTGGTCAAAACAAATCAAATATTGCTTCAATACAAACATAAAGTTTATTCTGTCAAGGGTGTACTGGAATTTAATGACAAATTTTTCCAATATTTGACAATTGCGTACACCCAAAAAATAGCGACTATTGTGTACAGTTGTTTATTTTTCTAGTACCGTCATTTCTAGAGATAAGGGGAAACCACTGATGTTGAAAACCAGCAATAAACTGAGAGAACCTTATATAGATTGAAAAGTACAGCTCAAGAAAATCAAGAAGAACCCAAACTCGGTGAAGAAATAATATTAGATGATGAAATGTACCCTAACCTAACTTAACCTAAAAAAATTACAAAATTGTGTATTAATTAGCAGTAACCCTTTCAATCCCGGGTGTACACAATTATCACTCCGAAACTGACCCCCTACCCGGGTCACCCACCTGCTCGACACTTTGGGCGCAATTGTCACGGTACGCAATTGTCAGGACACCAATTTTTCTCAACATTTAAAAAGTTTATTTGTTTAAAGCCGTTGTGGTCAATCATTAGAGATGGTTTCAATTCATACAGCATGGAATTAAATAGCTAGTAACTAGTTTGAAGTTAGGTTTCATGGGCGTGTCGTGGCGTGTAGCCAGCATAGACCAATATTTTTTAAATGTATAGCTAAATAGCTCTTATCAATTGCCAGGCATCAGAAAATACATTTTTATATGATATATTTAGAGCAGAACATAAATACGGTTGGTCAAATGGGGATAGACTGCTAGAGAATATACCATGGGGATAATTTAAACCAGTTCTGACTACCCTTGCAACACTCCAGTGGTAGGTTATAAAACAGAAACAAGTTCATGGTATCGATATTGAAAAATCTAGGTTGATTGTTATTACTATTTTATCAGTATTAATATTTTCTGTTAAAAGGGATGGCTGCAATAAAATAGTTTGATGAATATTATTATTATTATTATTATTATTATTATTATTAGCACCGCGTCTTACTAACCGTTCGGGTTGTACGCACTTACGCTAATGTGTAATGGTAGGGTGATTGTGAGATGAAATGAAAGACCTACAGTTTAAAGTGGATTCCGAACCACGGTGGAGGCCTGGCATTCCTCACATTCACAAGTCGTGATTAATACACGTCTTGTCAGAGGTGAAGGAAGGGTTTGGAAATTAGATAAATCTGTGCCTCAACCGGGAATTGAACCCCGGCCACCAGCACAGAATTCTGACACCTTACCCATAGACCACCAGGTCACCCTTGATGAATATTGTTTAAGCACATTTTTGTAACTCTAAAATACCTGCCTTCGTTTGGAAATCTTATTGTGTGCGTTATTATTATACGTGTGGTTTTTAACGTGCACCTTACTAACCGACTGATCATACCAGCACTAGTTTATAACAGGTACTATATCCAGTATCATGATGTTATTCATCAGTGTGTAAATGATAAGCACAAGTTTATAACAGGTACTATATCCAGTATCATGATGTTATTCATCAGTGTGTAAATGATAAGCTCAAATATCACCAATGCTATTTTTTTCGGCCATGTTGATAATCGAACCCAGTACCTTTTGATCATTATAGAGACGCGCTATAGCTATAAGTGCCTGGACTTACTCTAACGTAGGTAATGTGTTGACTACTGTAAATCTTTTTTCTCTGAGAGGTTATTTAAATCTAGGATCAGCTACACAATAATTGATAAGGAGCTTCAGTGCCGAGTGTCACTGGTTGTGTTCCCGGCCATTGACACTGAGCCACGAAGTGAGACGTCCTATTAACCGTTCATCTCTGACGTGAGCTTGAACAAGTGTCTGGAGGGAGAGAAGGGGAGAGGGAAAAAATCTCTGTCACTCCAGAGAACCATTCAATGAAATTGTCTGCGACAATCTGGGAGGTAAATTATGAATGAAATTCTAATGAACTTCCTTTATTCGGTAGGCAAGTCACATATTTTTCTTTAGTTAAAATCTAACCGTGCTACCCGAAGAAGGTGTGAGGGCCTCGCATACATTCTAAAAAAAACACCCTCCTCATGACGATGAGATTATCTGCGTGGTTAGAGGACCTGGATTCTAATAGTCTGCGATTAGGATTGAAGTAGGAGGATTTACAATCTCAGATTTTCCTACGATTGCTGTTACTATCATGATACTATCTGTATGTCTTTAGTTAAAATAGCTAAGATCTTCATCATGGACATTTTCATTCTTTAAATTATAGACAATATTGTAGAGCAGCTGAATTTCACTTAGTCTTTATTATTTGAGTTTAAAGACGAGTCAATGAACAAATTAACATTCTCTCCCTAGCCTATTAAAACACATATATACAATATTCGAGCTAATTAAAGGAAATAAAAACACAGACAAAAAATATAATTTACTAAGTTAACAACGTACCCATATCGGTGGACATGGTAAGCTATAGCATCAACCTCACCTTATACTGGTTTGTCACGAAAAGGGGGGCCAGAGTTTTAATCCCGGCTAGCTGTATTGAGGTGTTTATTCTTAATTTGTTTCCCGCTTACTTCATTAAAATATGAGCACATTTGCTCTAAACTCTACTTTCCTTATACCTTCCTCTTGAGTGTAAATGCGGGGATAGTACGAACGGGTAGTAAGACGGGGCTCACACAAACTGTGCTTACCACAATAGTTTTTAGTAGTTTAAGGGGTAGTTAGTAGGTTGGTAGCTTTAAAGGAAATGCACCCGCATTGGCATGGAGAGGTTTGAGGTAAGCCATAGCTACAAATTACCTGTGAAAAACCATCGCCAGTTCATCTGATAGGTATTATAACCTCGATATAATCGATCCCAGCAACCTCTTCTATTTCGAGTGTGATGCCTTGGACCATGTGGCCCATGTGTGTGGGTGTGTTTACAATTGAAAGGTGATGTATGGCTTGTGAGGAAGGAATAAATATTAAATAAACAATTGAATAGAGATAGATATGAATAAAGATGGAAGCCACACTCCTCCTAGCCCTTGTAGGGGTAACCTAGGCACCACCTCCACCAGCAACAAGAAGATTAACTTCCTATAGGCAGCTTTATTCAGTTCATACAAGTCTTTTACAGCTGCTGCACAGTGCTGAAGACATCCATCTGACTCTTTCTGATACAATTTAAGTTGTAGATAACTTCAGAAATAGGCGTGAAAAAATTCTAAAAATTCTACTAGGAAGTAAAATTATGTCAGCATATAAGGCCTTTTAGGTGATTATTTGTAGTAAAATGGGGTAATTCTAGTCACTCCCATCAATCCTCCTCTTTAGGTTGGGTAGTATAAGTCGCCACCAGCCCATATTGTCACTATGTACTTTCCTCATCAGATTATCTTGGACTAGATAATATAAGTTACTAAAAGGCAACACTAGTCTTGTGCATGCAACTAATTGTCCAGATTCTGGAGTCAACCTATCTCCCAGAATACGACTTACAAACAGTTCTAATGGAGTGGGGGAATAATTGATTTATGAATCTCGACCATAATACGACTGTATGGTCCTCCATCACAAGGAGGGTCGACTCACAAGCTGGCAGGTGGTAACAGCTTTACTACAGACCTGACAGCATTCTCTACAAGATTCAACTGATAGCACAATCGCCACACTCTAAGTTAATATTACTAGCTAGCCACAAAATATTTATTAATTTGATTGACATACAATATTGTAGTTTGGAGAGTGTGACCTTGTGCTTTAAAAATATTCCCGGAAGGGCTTTGAACACTTTACCTATGGTTAAGTGGAGCGCTTAGTATGCAAACAGAGCTTTACATTAGTTAAGTAAATATAAACCATGCTTTAACAAAAATTCACTTTAACGAAGCTGTAGTCCAATTTCCATAGGAAGTACCTTATTCGACTGCTAAAATTTACTATACATATTTCATATGTCCATACATCAAGCCATGTGATCTGAAGCTGTTACTTTTGATATGTATATATATATATATATACTATAAATATTCATATTATAACAATAATAATATTGTAAAATGATGACCGCAACAAATATGAATATATTATTTAAATACCCTTTCAATGAAAATTGTTCTATAAAGATGGGGCGAATTATATTTATCTTATAACCGAATGTAACATTTCATTTTGAATCTTGAGCTAAATTTAAATCTTCTAATATTTAAAAATTAACAGTTAAAGACAAATTTAAAAAACGTTGAAACGACCCGTTCGGATTTTAACCATATTTACACTATTAGGGTAGAGATGATGTTAGAATTTAGATTAAATGCACCTGAATTAGCACTAAGATAACGTGATAAACCATTTGGCCAGAAAAACAAAACTAGGGACACCCGAATAGGATACGAACACCGATCTTTCCATCACTGTCAGTCCGGTCCATCACGACAGTGATGAATTGAACCACCGATAAGAGTGGAATAATATTATTACTATGTCTACTTTGTACTTATTTTGTTATTGTATATTTTGGCTTCAAGAAAATGCCTTTAGATTTGAATCCAAGATATATTTATGATTATTTTAATTTAATAATCTCAAGAATATTATACTCGAGGAAACTAGAACACAAACATTCCATCTCTAATAAAAAAAAATCCCGTTCTTAGGTTTCAATCCAATCTACCTTAGTAGACAAATTATACAACATTAGTCAAAATGTTATGAGGTGTCCTTTAATATATTCATGCCTGGCTGTACTCTAGTGTATTGTGTATTCTGCACACAACTAACCATCCTGGTCTAGTTGTGTTATTCGCACGAGCTCCAATCATATTAGAATTAGACTGGAAGTATAACAACGCAGCCAGTAAATGGCCGCCACTCACATGTTCAATTTGATTAATTTGGTGATACCACACTAGCGCTAATGAAACGTCGAGTACCTTGCTTATTTACAAGCTATTTTATTCAAAACCTCTTTGAGTGCAACACGGTGCCCACTTAATGGCCGCAGCTCATTTTGAAAATTGACATATTACTCTATTGGTTTGAACCTAAAGTACTTCACTCACGCTATTGTATTATTATCTTGTTTTTATGAGCTAAAACTAAAACTTCCCCCTAAATAGAGTAAGGACATGTTTAATCAGTGATATTAAGTGGCTCTGTCACTTCTAAGCTTCTGCGTTCTCTTCATAAATTAAGGTTGCAAGCCAGCCAAAACAAGTGTGTTTGATGGCGTCATCAAAATCGTTTCAGTTGTTTTCATGTGCTGTTTATATCATAAAACATTTTAATTCGAATCTAATATTCGTTAAGGCTCTCTCTTTAAATATCATGTTCTGAAAATTGAAAAATGACACCTGGACACGGGAATCGAAACCGGGACCTTCGGCTTAGTACGCCAATGTTCTTACCACTGAGCTATCCAGGATTCGTCCCGTGCCTATGGTCATTCTTCACTCTTCACTCATAGTTTAAGGCAGAGTCTATGATGAGACGTGCGGAAGTCGTCACCTTATAAGTATGTGATTATATAACATCACAGCCATCAGACAACGCAGCCACCCGTGACTCGGTAATTGGCTTATTGCTACCATTTGACCTGGGTTCGATCCCCGTGTCCAGGTGTCATTTTTCAATTTTCTGAACATGATATCTAAATGGTGTTATCATCACTAAAATGCATAAATGATAGCTTCAGCTATTTGATTCATTAATATATGCAATCCCGTACAATTATAACATAATTGTCAAATGGCAGCAATAAGCCAATTACCGAGTCACGGGTGGCTGCGTTGTCTGATGGCTGTGATCTTATATAATCACATACTTATAAGGTGACGACTTCCGCACGTCCATCATAGACTCTGCCTTAAACTATGAGTGAAGTGTGAAAAATGACCATGAGAACGGAACGAATCCTGGATAGCTCAGTGGTAAGAGCATTGGCGTACTCAGCCGGAGGTCCCCGGTTCAATTCCCGTGTCCAGGTGTAATTTTTTCAATTTCCAAAATATGATATTTAGATGGAGTAATCCTCACTAAAATGCATAAATGATAGCTTCGGCTATTAGATTCACTCTTTCTTTAGGTTATAAAAACATTTATTTTAGTAAGCAGTTATAATAATAAACAAGTGTGAGTGTAATACTTCTTAATTTATTAATTAATACCCGCCTCGGTGGCGTAGTTGGCTAATGCGCTAGTCATGTTGAGCTCGACTGCTGAGGATGGGGAAAACGAGGTTCGAATCTCGGTCGGGTGAACTTGAGGTGGTTTTTCCTAAATGATTTTCCACTCTCCTTCCACGTAAATGCGGGTTTACTTCCTCTAATTCAACCTTCCTAATTCCTAATCCATTAGCGTAGTTAGTACTTAAAACGTATAACCCGAACGGGTAGTAAGACGCGGTTCTAAATAATAAAAATATGAATTAATGTACTATGATATATCTTGTTGCCACAACTGTAAAATATAAAGTATAGGCCTAATAGTCTTATTAATGTTTTTTTTGTTATTTCATTTAGTAACTAAGAAACCAATCATATATTAGACCTAATCCTGAGGGAAATACTATCAGATTAGTTTAATAACACTTTTATTGATAATACAGTATTAGTAAACTAATAATTATTATTTCACAGTAGGTTGACATTAATAACTTCCAACAAATGTTTGCAATAAAGAGCCTTCTGCTAGTTGTCACCAACTGCCCTACCGTAGATGGCCTATATAAACAACATATGTAACCTAAGTAGACATGATAAGAAAAGTAAAGGAGACTCGCCATCATTAAGTTGGAGGGAGGATGTATTACTATTAGATTAAATAAAATCCCTCAGTTAACCCATGTCGGGGATTGAACCGTGACTTCACATGACAGAACCCCTCTCTTTCTCTCTCTCTCTCTAGATATATATGTATTGTTATATATATATATATAATGTATTGTTATATATGTATATATACTTGTATTGTTTGTCTTCGAGGCTATTCTCCTTGTTTCATGGTTAACCAACCATAAGTCTCTTAGGGTTCAAATTACGGTCGGATTAAATGAGGTTTTTTCTATCCTAAATTGATTTGGCACTCTCACTTACTGACGTAAATGTGGATACATTTCCTTTAAAGTGTACCTTTCTCATTCCTTTCCGAAGGGGTTGAAAGACGTGGTTCACGTAAAAACTAATGTTAACTTAAGATCCTTCTGGCTTATAAGCGTGATCTTAAGGAAGGTGTTTACTTGTTTCAGACCAGAGCGTACCCCCACAACTCGTGGTCTTGGCTTCATTGTACAGGCTGCTTGCACGCACGCGCGCGCGCACACACACACACACACACACACACACCGTGTTTGCATCCAACGAAATTAAGTCAAGACTCTCAAACTCATTCAAAGGTCAACAATTTAAGAGGCTCCCATCCCTCCCCCTTACCCCGTGCCCCTCTGTGAGCTGCTGAAACAAAACTACACACTCCGGATCCACTCAACTTGGTAGCCAGTTAGCAGGTGTATAGAGCGTGCCAAGCTAACCTCACTCCAGCCTACAGAAGAATGACAAATATCGGTAGTGTAGATCCTCAAAACCTATTGTATGGCAACTTGGTTTAAATTTGTTTTAAAGGTGCACATCAAACATATATTTTGTTAACAATCAAAGGGTCATTAGTGATTTAATTTGAGCCGTAAGAGTAGGGGAATCATATTCGAGTAAGAAGAGTACAATATGCATAATAATAATAATAATAATAATAATAATAATAATATTTAGAACCGCGTCTTACTACCCGTTCGAGTTATACGCTTACAATATGCATAAAAAGAGCATTTAGAAAACAACATATTTTTGTTAGACGACAATAACAACATTTTTAGCAACGTATCTTCTACACTTTAGGGCTGTGCACATAGGTACTAATTACTATACTGTGTTAGAGATGAGGAGGGTTGACTTTATATGTAGACTACCTGAATTTGCTTGGAGAGAGTGTCTGGAAAACCATTTAGGAAAAATAACTCTTAGTAAACCTGAATGCGATTCAAACACTGATCTCCCAATTATCGGTATTCTGGTATATTGCGAGAGTGACGTCTTAAGGCGGCATTTGGTGAATCCCGAATAACAAATGTCTGTAATTCGACAAATACCTCATAGTGTTGTTGAGAGAGTGATGAATGCCGATATTCACCAGATTGCATTTCCTGTCGGTTATTGAATTCCCGCACTATTGGCGAATATGGACGAATATTCGAGTTTGGGATGACTGTCTGAGAGGTGTGGAAGTATCCACCATTGGTGGATATGGACGAATGTTCGCCACTGGACTACTAAGTACATCAGCAACAGCAGCTATGTAATCACTTGCGTTGTCCATTGGGCAACCAAACAAGTGAATGCTTTCGTTGAATATTCGTATAGGTTACATTATCGCCAACATTATCCCTGGTACACACACACTCGTGCTTAGGTTTGAAAGTATTCTATTATGTGTTCTGTGGATCCGGAATGATCCAAAGACTTGGTCCTGCAATTTTTTGATCTTTATGATCTTTATGAAATAAAAGCCTACTATGTGGAATCTGAAACATAATTTACATTGACATAATAACGATAAATAGGATTGTTGGAAGCGTATTCAAGAACAATTTAGTGCAAATGATATTTTTAATGACTTTAAAAAGAAAATACTATTTAATGGAAACGTTCAAAACATATCTTGATAAATTTCAAAAGAATATGCAGCAATTTGTGAGTCGCCATTACTGTTCATTTCGGCCTACATGCTTAGCACAAATATTCATCGCTTCCAATAGAGAACAACTTGACTGTGAGATTAGACAAAGAGGTGTATGTGTATAGAAGTGTGATCGTCATTTAGGTGCATGTGTACGGATGTGTGATTGTCATTTAGGTGCATGTGTATGGATGTGTGATTGTCATTTAGGTTCATGTGTATAGATGTGTGATCGTCATTTAGGTGCATGTGTGCACAGATGTGTAAATGTGTGCTTGTCATTTAGGTGCATGTGTGCAGATTTGTGCTCGTGATTCAACAAATAGGTTCATGTGTATAGATGTGTGATTGTCATTTAGGTGCATGTGTATAGATGTGTAATTGTCATTTAGGTGCATGTGTGCACAGATGTGTAGATGTGTGCTTGTCATTTAGGTGCATGTGAATAGATGTGTGATTGTAATTTAGGTGCATGTGTATAGATGTGTGATTGTCATTTAGGTACATGTGTATAGATGTGTGATTGTAATTTAGGTGCATGTGTATAGATGTGTGATTATCATTTAGGTGCATGTGTATAGATGTGTGCTCGTCATTTAGGTGCATGTGTATACATGTGTGATCGTCATTTAGGTGCAGATGTGTGCAGATGTGTGCTCGTCATTTAGGTGCATGTGTATATATGTGTGCTCGTAATTTGACAAAGAGGTGTATGTGAGAGAATGCGGCTAGTGAATATTAATTTTATTCAAGTTCTCTAATTGATGAGTGATAAAGATTGTAAATCCCACTTTTAACTTAAATAAATGAATAAGTAAAAACCCTTTAAGGGATCAATCTCACACCTGAGGGAAACTGAACATCAAATACCAATGTTATACAAACATACTATTCTGTAAGTGGCGAGAGCATGGACTCCTTCAAACAAGTCAGAAGGACCTAAGTACCTTTTTGTTTAATTTAATTTGAGACACTTTTTAATTCAACATTCAACACAAAGTCGTTAATGAGCTAACTTACGGGTGAATATGAAAAACTTTAAATAAAGATTAATTTTAAAACTACGTAAAAATAAACATTTGAAATTAAGCTTTGATTATGAAACATTATGAGATGTCAAATTATGCTCGAAATAACTATAACTTACATTTCAGTCAAATTACGCGCTTTTACCCAACAGTTACACCGGGAGTTTAATGAGAGCAAAAGCGATATTTTAAAAGTTATCGACTTTGTTTTGTAGAGGAACAAAGCAATAATGGCAATATTTGTTCTTGGTAATTTTAAAATTCACGCGTGGTACAGTATAGAAAGTGTGGCAGCATCATTTTGTGAAAATCTTTCTATCTTGGCATATCAGGGTGAGAGTGGCAATGCTGATGCGTGGGTACCTTGTTAACTCGCGTGTAGTATAGCAATGTGTGTTTATGTCAAGTGAGGGATAAGTAATGAAGAAAGTGCGTAGAATGGAAGAATGGGAGAAAGCCTGCTCAATTGGTGAGTCTTCTTTCTCATGTATTCTCTGTAACATCCACAAAACTAGAGTAGGGTATTATTACTGCTGTTATCATCTCCGTCAAACATTAGCCCGGGTGCTCTGGTACAATTATATTATACCTCGACCTCACAAATGTGGGATATGTTACTGTCTAACCGGGAGGACAGTTCGGATAATGAACCTGACTTGACCTGGTACCTAGGCTCGCACTTTATACGGCAGTTACTGGATGTGGAAGAAACAACTCTCACTTCACATTGTGGTTACTGGATGTTGAGGAACTAACTTGTACTTTACACTGCAGTTACTGGATGTTGAGGAACTAACTTGTACTTTACATTGCAGATACTGGATATGGAGGAAACAACTCTCACTTCACATTGTGGTTACTGGATGTTGAGGAACTAACTTGTACTTCACATTGCAGTTACTGGATGTGGAAGAAACAACTCTCCCTTCACATTGTGGTTACTGGATGTTGAGGAACTAACTTTTACTTTACATTGCAGATACTGGATGTGGAGGAAACAACTCTCACTTCACATTGTGGTTACTGGATGTTGAGGAACTAACTTGTACTTTACATTGCAGTTACTGGATGGAATGAAACATTCTACACTTTACTATGAGTATACGGGATGTTATACTATTTTTCATATTTTTACTTACTTTATACCTTACTCCAAATTTACATCAAATTTGAAACTAGGATTTTCTTAGAAAGCTATATAATTATTAAAATGAGACTGTATTAGGTAATCTAAGTTTAAATCACAGTCACTATTGAATTAAATTTACAACTAACATATACACATACATATTACAAACCAATTATTTAAAACTAGCTTGTGATTGCCAGCTTTTTCACTAAACAAAGCATAAGTATATAAACTTGAATTAGCAAATTGAGCTAGACCGTAAAACAATGAATATACATATCCGATAAAGTTTAGAGATCTTTCATGGTTTTGAAACTAACAAACTCTAGCTTAGAGAGCAATATAGTAAATAAAATGCGAGAAGTCAGAAAAGACACAACTATATTTCAAGACAGAAAAAAATAAAACCATACCATCATTCAATCATATGTCATTACTAGGCCTGGGTGATTAATCATTTTAACTTCATGTCAGGTTCCAAATTAATTTTAATGAAAACACTGAGTTTTCTCCAATAAAAATACATATATAATACTATTTGTGATACAAGTATTTCATGTTAAATATCTGTGATGTGTTCAGAATGATTTTGAAGGAAATAAATGGTTCTGGAAATGGTTAAAAAGAATGACACGAGGAGTGCAAGGAAATACCTATAGCATTCAGAATGAACGTGGTGAGATGATCTGGGATGATAAAAATATAAGAGCGCAAAGGATGGAGTATTTTAAGCAATTGTATAGAGGAATCGTAGAAAAGGTAAAATAAAATAGGGAAATGTTATGCCAAGTGAAATAATTAACAAGGCTGAGGTACTATAAGCTACGAAACTGTTAAAGAATGGCAAATCTTCGGGTCTAGATGACATCCCAAGGGAAATTTTTAGGTGTGGGGGCACGATTATACTTTCCAGATTGAGTGAGTTGTTCATTATGTGTGCTTGGATTTAGAATGTTCGTAATGACAGGAAGAAGGTTGTCATTATTCCTTAGTGCAAAATAAAAGGCAATACGAGTGAATATAATAATTATAGCGTAATTAGTTTGTTGCATATTCTAGGCAAAGTTCTTGATATCGTTTTAATCGGCAGGGTGAGTGAAATAAATGCGGACCAGATTTGAGGTGTGAAATGTGTTTTCTGGCCAGAGGTTGCATGGCCCAGATAATTGTATTGCAACAAGTGATTGAGAAATGTATGGCAGTAAGAAAGAAAGTGTATTGTGTATTTGTTGATTTGGAGAAAGCGTATGATCGGCTGAATAAAAGTATGCTATGGAGTGTTCTGAGACAGTATGGTGTGGATGTATGTTTAGTAAATATCTCCAAAACCAATGTGATAGTTTTTGATAAAGAAGGATCAGGAAATGATCGCCACCTAATATAAATGGAATACTGATGGAACAAGTGAATGATTTTGTGTATCTGTAGAGAATGTTCTGTAAAAATGGAAGGAAAGTTGGTGAAATCGACAGGCAAGTGAAAGCATCTTGGGGAATGGTGGTTTCCTAAGTTCCTAATGCAAATGAACTACTGTAATGAATGAAGTAGTATCGAAAGAGGCAAATACGGCAGTATATAGCATTGTATTAACGCCAACATTGTTTTATGAATGTGAATCGTGGGTTTGTCAGGAGAAACACAAGAGCAAAGTGAATGTAGTTGGAATGAGATATCTAAGAAATGTATGTGTAGAAACTCGTATGGACAAAGCCAGTAATGAATGTGTGCTGAAGGAGTGTGGTTTGAAATGGAATCCAAGAGGTAAATGGGAAGGAAACGGTTTACGTTGGTTTGGGTATATTGAGGGGGTGAATGTGAATACAGTGACGAAGCAAATGTATGAAGGTCGAATGTATGGATCAAATGTAAGGAATAGCCCACGTAAAACGTGGCTAAATGTTGTAGACAAATGTGTGAAAAAGAGAAATATTGAGAGTTTTCAGACCCACCTCAGTGGCGTAGTTGGATAACGCGCTTGTCATGTTGAGTACGACTGCCGAGGACGGGGAGATCGTGCTTCGAGTCTCCGTCGGGTGAACTGGGGGTGGTTTTTCCTAAATGGTTTTCCACTCTCCTTCCACGCAAATGCGGGTTCACGTCCTCTAATTCAACCTTCCCAATTCCTAATCCATTATCGTAGTTAGTACTTAAAGCGTATAACCCGAACGGGTAGTAAGACGCGGTGCTAAGTAAAAAAAAGAGTTTTCAGAATATAATAACACACATAAATCGGCGTATGGATGTTTTTATAGCGAATCTACAATGCAAGGTAGTTGTTTTCAACAATCTCCAATGCGAGGCACTTGCTTACAACAATCTCCGATGCAAGGTACTAGTTTCCAACCATTTACAATGCGGGATACTTGTTTCTAACAATCTCCAATGCGAGGTACTAGTTTCCAACAATCTCCAATGCAAGGTAGGCCTACTAGTTTCCAACAATTTCCAACGCGGGATACTTGTTTCCAACATTCTCCAATGCGAGGTACTTGTCTCCAACAATCTCCAATGCGAGATACTTGTTTCCAACATTCTCCAATGCGAGGTACTTGTTTCCAACAATTTCCAATGCAAGGTAGGCCTACTAGTTTCCAACAATTTCCAACGCGGGATACTTGTTTCCAACAATTTCCAATGCGAGATACTTGTTTCCAACAATCTCCAATGCAAGGTAGGCCTACTAGTTTCCAACAATTTCCAACGCTGGATACTTGTTTCCAACAATTTCCAATGCGAGATACTTGTTTCCAACAATCTCCAATGCGAGATACTTGTTTGCAACATTCTCCAATGCGAGGTACTTGTTTCCAACAATTTCCAATGCGAGATACTTGTTTCCAACAATCTACAATACGAGATACTTGTTTCCAACAATCTCCAATGCAAGATACTTGTTTCCAACCATATCCAATGTGAGATACTTGTATCCAACAATCTCCAATGTGAGGTGCTAGTTTCCAACAATTTCCAATGCAAGATACTTGTTTCCAACAATCTCCAATGCGAGGTACTTGTTTCCATCAATCTCCAATGTGAGGTACTAGTTTCCAACAATCTCCAATGCAAGGTAGGCCTACTAGTTTCCAACAATTTCCAATGTCGGATACTTGTTTCCAACAATCTCCAATGCGAGGGGTGATCTGGCGGTCTAGGGGTAAGGTGTCAGACTTCTATGCTGGCGGCCGGGGTTCAATCCTCGGTCCCGGCATAGATTTATCTGATTACCAAACCCTTCCTTCACCTCTGACAAGACATCTTGCGAATGTGGGGAATGCCATGCCTCCACCGTGGTTCGGATTCCACGTTAAACTGTAGGTCCTCCAATTCATCTCACAATCACCCTACCATTACACATTAGCGTAAGTGCGTATAACCCGAACGGGTAGTAAGACGCGGTGCTAATAACAATCCAATGCGAGGTACTAGTTTCCAACAATCTCCAATGCTTAGTACTAGTTTCCAACCATTTCCAATGCGGGATACTTGTTTCACACAATCTCCAATGTGAGATACTTGTTTCCAATAATCTCCAAGGTGAGGTACTTGTTTCCAACAATTTCCAATGCGAGATACTTGTTTCCAACAATTTCCAATGCGAGATACTTGTTTCCAACAATCTCCAATGCGAGATACTTGTTTGCAACATTCTCCAATGCGAGGTACTTGTTTCCAACAATTTCCAATGCGAGATACTTGTTTCCAACAATCTACAATACGAGATACTTGTTTCCAACAATCTCCAATGCAAGATACTTGTTTCCAACCATATCCAATGTGAGATACTTGTATCCAACAATCTCCAATGTGAGGTGCTAGTTTCCAACAATTTCCAATGCAAGATACTTGTTTCCAACAATCTCCAATGCGAGGTACTTGTTTCCATCAATCTCCAATGTGAGGTACTAGTTTCCAACAATCTCCAATGCAAGGTAGGCCTACTAGTTTCCAACAATTTCCAATGTCGGATACTTGTTTCCAACAATCTCCAATGCGAGGGGTGATCTGGCGGTCTAGGGGTAAGGTGTCAGACTTCTATGCTGGCGGCCGGGGTTCAATCCTCGGTCCCGGCATAGATTTATCTGATTACCAAACCCTTCCTTCACCTCTGACAAGACATCTTGCGAATGTGGGGAATGCCATGCCTCCACCGTGGTTCGGATTCCACGTTAAACTGTAGGTCCTCCAATTCATCTCACAATCACCCTACCATTACACATTAGCGTAAGTGCGTATAACCCGAACGGGTAGTAAGACGCGGTGCTAATAACAATCCAATGCGAGGTACTAGTTTCCAACAATCTCCAATGCTTAGTACTAGTTTCCAACCATTTCCAATGCGGGATACTTGTTTCACACAATCTCCAATGTGAGATACTTGTTTCCAATAATCTCCAAGGTGAGGTACTTGTTTCCAACAATTTCCAATGCGAGATACTTGTTTCCAACAATCTCCAATGCGAGATACTTGTTTCCAACAATCTCCAATGCGAGATACTTGTTTCCAACAATTTCCAATGGGAGATACTTGTTTTCAACAATCTCCAATGCGAGATACTTGTTTCCAACAATCTCCAATGCGAGGTACTAGCTTCCAACAATCTCCAATGCAAGGTAGGCCTACTAGTTTCCAACAATTTCCAATGCGGGATACTTGTTTCCAACAATCTCCAATGCAAGGTACTAATTTCCAACAATCTCCAATGCAAGGTAGGCCTACTAGTTTCCAACAATTTCCGATGCGGGATACTTGTTCCCAACAATCTCCAATGCGAGATACTTGTTTCCAACAATCTCCAATGCGAGATACTTGTTTTCAACAATCTCCAATGCGAGATACTTGTTTCCAACAATCTCCAATGCGAGATACTTGTTTTCAACTATCTCTAATACGAGGTACTTGTTTACAACAATCCCCAATGCAAGGTACTAGTTTCCAACAATCTCCAATGCAAGGTAGGCCTACTAGTTTCCAACAATTTCCAATGCGGGATACTTGTTTCCAACAATCTCCAATGTGAGGTACTTGTCTCCAACAATCTCAATGTGATGGGATAGTTTCCGTCATGCTGGGCTTACCATTTATTTTCGACTCTATCTTGAAGTGCATTCCACATAAAATATTCTTGGCAGCCATTTGCTGACTACTTCAAAACTTACTAACGTCCTAAAATACTCTCGAATCCATTTTACCCTATTAGCAGGCATACCATCTCAACCACTGTCAAGATACAACACAATTACCTAAGGGAAAGTATTACTTTAATTTTGCCCACAGTTAAAAAAGTCCACTCTAATTCTGGTTACATAATATTAAATCATCAACGTAGAGATGTAAAGGGTGAAAAAAGAAAAAAAATCAATTTTATCAAAATTTACTCTAACTATTTTGATTAGATTTCAATTCAATGGATTTATAAATATTACAAACAAAACGGCTACCCTTAATTTTTCGTAAACATTACTTAAAGGGTTCCAGTCTGATGCAAAAATTATGATATTTTTTTCATATCTTCGTAACTCTTTTAGTTATGAAATTACTTATCATCGCAAATATGTAGGTCTATTTATAATAAAATATTTGAATTGAAATTTATTTTTATAACACCGATAATTTTCAAGCTATACGCAAATATATATATTTTAACTTTTCGAACACTAAAGGTAAAGTATTGCGAGCGTAGACAAAATATATTAGCCGAGAAGTTGATGGATGTCGACCTTTCATGACATCCCGAACCATAAAAAGTGATTTTTTCAATGTCGTCTGTCTGTATGTCTGTTTATCCTTAAAATTAAGAGTAGTTTACTAAAGGGTGAAAAGAGAAAAGATTGTTTTTCTCAAAATCGTCTCTAATGATTTTGGTTAAACTTTGTATCCAAGCCTCGAATAAGATAATAAATAGAATGGATATTTTAACTATCCCATTAAGATAACTTTTAGGGTACTTTACAGAAGTGAAATTTGTTACATCTCAGGATCTACTTGATATACTAAATAACTTTTCATAGCTAAATTGTAGCACTATTAAAAATTTAAAAATTGGAAATATATTTTTATAAAACCAATAGTATCTCAGATATTGAGAATATATTGTTACAATTTTGTGAGCTTTAGTTTTACAGAAATACTACTTATGTTTTAACGAAATAATTCTCTAATGTCATAGAGTAATTAAATATTAGTAATTTTATATAAAATGTATGTTCTTTTTTCTTAAACCTCTCAGGGGAAATGTTTGTACAGCAATGATCGATATTAATCATTTTACACTCAATAGTCAATATTTACATTTTTTATTGGTCAAAATACATAATGAGGAATTTAATATCAATGCGATGAACTGAATATGTGCAATACATTATAAAAAGTAAAAATTTATAACCAGAAGTCAAAATTTTAATACAAAATGTTTACCCTTGGAGACTCAATATCAATCTTTTTTATGGGTCCAAATATACAAATAAGGACATTAATTTTCTTAAATGAAATTATAAAATTTATAACCAGTAGTCAAAAAATGTTTTACGTAAGTATAACGCAATTTATGTTTGAGTTTGTTAGTGAATATTATTTTGTTTCCCATATATTACAAGCTTTGAGTAAATAGCCTCATTTTTAAACAACAGAGCGAGAAAGTACGCGTGGAGCTCCGTACCATTTGTTTTATAGCCAGATCTACACTAAAAGTCTAAAATATCACGTGTGACTTACGGATACATTACATTCTGTATGCTGCAATTTACATATAGGTATATGGTAGTGGAAAAGCTGCTATTTACACATAATTATTGCTTAATTATTTTTTGTGGCGAGGACATGGCCGATTTTCTTCACACTCTTCTTCATAATTTCCCATATTAACTCTTCTCTCTGAGTGTTATGGACCACTAATGGCAGCTCGAGTAAGGTAAAATGTTTTTCAAGGTTTTTAACTACACGATTAACGTTTATAATAGTTATTGCATCTCTTCGGCCAGTCTCTTTCCTCTTCCTTTAAGGTGGAATGGAAGAAGCCCCGAAAAAAAAAAAGCTAAGTGTTCTTGCAGTTTTCATAACAAACAATTTGTCCACCCGAACTAAATTAAATATTTCTCCATTAGAACATTCTATCTCTTTAGTACGAAGGTATGTATTTTGTCTGATCCAATAGTGAATTATTTGATGGGTCCAACTTGACAAATGATGAATTTAATCGAAATGTTTTGACCTTAAGATGTAGGACCGCTATTAACATTACAACCATTTTTACTGGAAGCCCTCTCCCTCCCCCTTCCATAGCATCTAAAGATCCTAAGGGGCTGTGGGGCTATGGGATAATGCCCAATATCCGCACAGGTTTGCTGATATAGATTAATTTTCCACACATATTAATCTCCAGAATTCTTGAATATTTGTACTGAGCACATTAACATTTGATGATGAACATCTTAGATGAAAAGAAAAATCTATCATCAAATTATAGGAAACTAATGACAGACATTTAATCAATCTTAAGATTATCTTATGAATAAAATGATTCTCTATGTTAATAATATAGCAATATTTAATTCATTTTTCAAAAAAATAAAAATAAATAAAAATGGTAAAAATACTGCCTTTTAAAACATAAATACTATCACTAAGGGGTGTTGGTGCGTTAAGATTATTAATAGCTTACAATCAAATGTATCATTTTAATAAGTAATAAATTATAAATCTTGGAGGGATAATGAAGCCCACTGGTCTAATACCACTATTTGTTAGTAGAGTATACAGATTGGGGGAATAATAAAGCCCACTGATCTCATACCACTATTTGTTAGTAGAATATAGAGCTTGGGGTGATAATGAAGCCTAGTGACCTCATACAACTATTTGTCAATAGAGTATACAGATTGAGGTGATAATGAAGCCCACTGGTCTCATACCACTATTTGTTAGTAGAATATAGAGCTTGGGGTGATAATGAAGCCCACTGATCTCTGACCACTATTTGTCAAAAGAGTATACAGATTGGGGTGATAATGAAGCCTACTGATCTCATACCACTATTGTCAATAGAGTATACAGATAGGGTGATAATGAAGCCTTCTGTCCTCATACCACTATTTGTTAGTAGAGTATACAGATTGGGGTGATAATGAAGCCTACTGATCTCATACCACTATTGTCAATAGAGTATACAGATTGGGGTGATAATGAAGCCTAATGATCTCATAACATTATTAGTTAGTAGAGTATACAGATTGGGGTGATAATGAAGCCTACTGTCCTCATACCACTATTTGTCAATAGAGTATACAGATTGGGGGGATAATGAAGCCCACTGGTCTCATACCACTATTTGTCAGTAGAGTATACAGCTGGGGGCGTAATGAAGCCCACTGATCTCATACCACTATTTGTCAATAGAGTATACAGATAGGGTGATAATGAAGCCCACTGGTCTCATACAACTATTTGTTAGTAGAGTATACAGCTTGGGGTGATAATGAAGCCCACTGATCTCATACCACTATTTGTCAATAGAGTATACAGATTGGGGGGATAGTGAAGCCAACTGGTCTCATATCACTATTTGTCAGTAGAGTATACATATTGGGGTGATAATGAAGCCTACTGATCTCATACCACTATTTGTCAATAGAGTATACAGATAGGGTGATAATGAAGCCTTCTGTTCTCATACCACTATTTGTCAATAGAGTATACAGATTGGGGTGATAGTGAAGCCCACTGATCTCATACCACTATTTGTCAGTAGAGTATACAGATTGGGGGGATAATGAAGCCCACTGATCTCATACCACTAGTTGTCAATAGAGTATACAGATAGGGAGATAATGAAGCCAACTGGTCTCATAACACTATTTGTCAATAGAGTATATAGATTGGGGGGATGTTGAAGCCCACTGGTCTCATACCAATATTTGTCAATTGAGTATACAGATTGGGGTGATAATGAGGCCCGCTGGTCTCATACCACTCTTTGTTAGTGGAGTATACAGCTTGGGGTGATAATGAAGCCCACTGGTCTCATACCACTATTTGTCAATAGAGTGTACAGATTGTGGGAAGTTGAAGCCCACTGGTCTCATACCACTATTTGTCAATAGAGTATACAGATTGGGGTGATAATGAAGCCCACTGATCTCATACCACCATTTGTCTATAGAGTATACAGATAGGGTGATAATGAAGCCCACTGATATCATACCACTATTTGTCAATAGAGTATACAGATTGGGGGGATAATGAAGCCCACTGGTCTCATACCACTATTTGTCAATAGAGTAT
>CABFVX010000796.1:0-31923 GCA_902151425.1 Timema shepardi
CGCCCAGAAAATGCTACCATTTAGGATGGTTATAGCGTGATGAATTCATAAATTCCTGCCATTTGGATAGTTTGAGCGTGATGCGCCCAGAAAATGCTACCATTTAGGATGGTTATAGCGTGATGAATTCATAAATTCCTGCCATTTGGATAGTTTGAGCGCTATGCGTCTAGTAAAGTCTACTTCTAGCTTTAGTTAAATGTCTACATTATTTTCCACTCTTCTTCCAAGCATTTGCGCGTATATTTTCTTTACAACTCTACATTCCACACCCTTAGCTTCCTAGTGTAAATCAGGGGATAATCCAGACGGGGAGTAAGATGTGGTGCACAGCCCACAAAGGAAAAGCAGAATCAGTGGTTAAATACTTATATGATAATTATAAAACAACCACTAAACCTAAAATCGTTTTCTGACTAATCACGTCCCCCAACACACGATGAATAACCATGCTTTGAATGTGAGGTGAAGGGGATTAGGGTGTTGCCACAGCTACCCCACTCCCCTTTGCTTCCACTTAGGGAGTGGAGGGAGCTGATAAATCCATCATTTTGTTCATCATAAGAGCTCTAAGCCGGTGAAATCGACCGTGGAACCGAAACAGATGTGCGACCGACCGCACCACTGACGTACAAACTGTTCGGTGTAGATCCCGGTTGAACCGACCGTGAAACGTGAGGAAGTGGGGAAGGGAGGGTGGTGGGGGTGATTGTGGGTCATAGGTTCGTGATCGGATTGAGTACAGACGGGATGATGGGACTGATACGGATTGTGGGAATAAAAAGGGATGATGAGCCAGCAAGGGTCGTATTCCCTCTCGCGAGGCTTTGTAAAAACGAATTTTAACTATGACCACGAATAACGACCAAAACCGCATCTGGTCTAGTTTTGCCGTTATAGGGGAGGATGGAGTTAGAATCCTGACAGTAAGTATTTAGAGCAGCTTTTATTAAATAGTTTACTTAATTCCTCAAAGCTAATGGGAGACACACTTAGATTAAGGTTTCTATCTTATTCACTTAAGTTATTCAGTAGGCTGGGATATTATTTCTTATAAATTAATGTTACTAAGATTTTGAAGTTGATTTTTATACTTTTAACTAGTAAGTTAGTTATTAGCTATGATAAACATAATATATTTTTAACAATTTGTTATTTTTTTTACTAACAAAAATACTTATCTTATACTTTTGCCAGAATTGATTAATTTATTTTTTTATGGTTTTTCGAATCAAGATTAATTCCTACTTTATTAATAATTATTTTGGGTTGAAGATATAAACCTTATCAAACATAAGCTTGAATTTATTTATAAGCTTAGACTTTATTTGCTTAATTTCCTTTATTAAGGTAGAAAGACATGTAACACATACAAATAATATTTAAACGTGACAAACTACGACACACTTGAAATTAATATTTTTTTAAACAGTTTAAAGAAACACAACAATGGCTGAGTGGCTTATGGTGTTAGACTCAAATCGTAATTGATAATAATAATAATTGTTATTATTATTATTATCATCACCACGTCTTACTACTCGTTCGGTTTATACACACTTACGCTAATGTCTGATAGTAGGGTGATTGTGATATGAAATGGAGGACCTACAGTTTAACGTGGGATCCGAACCATGGTTGAGGCCTGGCAGTCCACATATTCACAAGTTGTGATTAATATACGTCTTGACAAAGGGGAAGGAAGGGTTTGGCAATCAGATATTGATCATGATTGACAAGGGGGTGGGAATATAAATTTCACGAGGGTGCAATTTATTGTTTTTCTAACCACTTCATCTTACTATCCGTCCAGGTTATACGCTTATGAAATACTACGCTAATAGTTTAAGGGATGTAGAAGACCATATTTAGTAGAAATGTATCATCATTTGTGCGAAGGGATAGTGGACCACCATTTTGAAAAACCTTCAGTACACCCAATCGAAATTCGATCCTCGATCTTCCCATAATCAGTAGTCTAGTCTATTGTGAGAGTGACACCTTAGACTATGTTTCCACCAAAGTGGGTTGGGTGCAATCAAGGTTTTTTTACTTATATAATTCATCTAAGGTGGTTTTAACATCCTTTCTCCCCAATAATACGTGCACATTTCCCCCTCCCCGTGCCTTAGAAAATATCTGGTAGTTATAAGGTCTAAGGTTTCAGTTTCGTTGATATGTCAGGGATTGGGTTCTAAAGGCCATGAGTTCTTTGGTCATCACTGTGATTTCCCATCCTCTGTCCATGCTTTTTTTTATATACCCTCCTCCCTTCTGGCTCACGCAAATCAAACCTTATTATTAAAACTAAGGATGTCAAACTCAATTACTCGGCGAACTTGATTCTCACTGATATAGAAAGAATCGAAAATCGATTTAATATCAAGATTTAAGAAATCTCAATTCTTAGCTTTCACTTTATAGTTTTTGAAAGTTTTAACATTCAAATAAATTGGAAGTATTTAGAATTAAATGTTTTTAATAATTAATATTTCAGTTAAAATGCCATTTCACTGTATTCACCCTCTCTCCCCCCCTCCATTTATTTGAGGTACTTAACGAGCACTTTCTGAACCGACTGATTATAGCAACACAAGACTTATAAACTAAATTAAACCTAGAATAGACACAACATCCAGCCCCAAACTATTAATTCATCAATGTGAAAGGGGAAGTTCACGTTTCACCAATTATAAATTATTCGGCTATGCCAGGAATCGAACCCGGGACCCTTAACTCAGTAGAGGGATACGCTACTAATTAAGGCGTAGCACTGTTTCCCCTTAGTACCAGCAATTTATAAATTTACTCAATATGAACTTTATTTCCTAGTTCACTTGCATAAATCAAACATGGCCACTCCAATTAAATATTTTTTAAAACTACATACCTTTTTTAGGTTTTTTTAAACCACATTATGGTAAGGCAAATAAATAAAATCTTTCTAATGTGAGGTTGATCGCATGGATAAGGATTGAAAGTGTAAATTTTGATGAATCGGAATAGAAAATTGAAAAATAGAGGTTAAAATTTGAGAAATGGATTCGAGAAAAACAAATCGAGTGATATAATTAAAACGTTTGAACAAAACAACAACTTTATATTAAACCAATGACTGGCCCGTTTTGATTGTATCAATATAAATATAATTTTGTTTAACAAGCTTTGAACAAAAAATAATATTTCTACCATAAAAACAATTAAAAGTGATAGTTTCATCTCTTTTTATAATAGATTCCTTATTGAATGTTTACTACAAAATGTTACTTCATAAACATGCCAACTTGAAAGGGAGTCAAAAGAAAACCACTTTTTCATAGCAGCAAAACTTTTGTTAAAAAGCAATTTTCGAATAAATCTACATACAAACTTTTTATGTTCTTACAAAGTAGTGCATTCTACGCTTTATTCGCCCTTCCCCCCTTTTAACCCAACCACCCTCTTACCCCCCCTTCCTTCCCAAACCATACCTTTTATCCTATTTTTTTTATTTTTAGAAAACCCTGAAGTTGAGATGTCTTTCCCAATTTTTTTTTTCTTGCTTATTTCTTCCCCCCATAACTCTTTCTTCCGGTACAAGTTTCACGTTATCTTTTGGAAATAACTTTCTTGACCTGTCTTCTATCTTTGACATTATTACTTCGTTTTTTGAAAGTTTATCTTGTTTATTTTTCACTCACTTTACAGATGATTTCTAGTAAATCTCTTAGTATTATTTAACTAGAGCAAAACATTAAGGTAAGGAGAAAAAGACTGAACAGTTATTTCCTTTGCCGAAAACTGGTTTAAAAGAAATCTGAATCAAATCGAGGGACTGAATAAAAAAGTACACCATTTGAAGTGGAATGTCGTTAGGTATTTCCAAGTTAGGCAGAGCTAGTTAAAACTTTAACATGGTAACCTGGTGGTCTAGGGGTAAGGTGTTGGACTTCTGTGCTCGGGATCCGGGGTTCAATCCTCGGTCCCGGTACAGATTTATATGATTACCAAACCCTTACTTCACCTCTGACAAGAAATCTTGTAAAAGTGGGGAATGCCAGGCCTCCACCGTGGTTCGGATTCCACGTTAAACTGTAGCTCCTCCATTTCATCTCACAATCACCCTACCATTACACATTAGCGTAAGTGCGTATAACCCGAACGGGTAGTAAGACGCGGTAATAATAATAATAATAATAATAATACCTACTTCGGTGGCAGCTTGTTCTAAGGTGTCCCTCTCATAATAAACTTAACTACCGATTGCAAGGAGAGGGCTCGTATCCTGGCCGGGTGTACTGAGGGTGATTTTTCCTAAATATTTTTTCCATTCTTCCTCCACGAAAATGTGAGTACACTTTCTCTAAATTCAACATTACTAATCTCTAACTCACTAACGTAATGAGTAGATAAGCATATAACCTGAACAGGTAGTAAGACATGGTGCTAAAAAAAACTTTACCTTTGATATGCTCTCTACCACTCGCTCTCCATTTGACCAATAAATTTAGAGATGGGAAGCCTGACTCCTCTATTCCTCAAAACCATCGAATCCTATGGTATTCTAGATGTTCGAGATTCGTAAAAATCTCAAATAAATTTATTATGAATACCTTGAATTGATGTAACAATTTTAATCAATCGGTAAAAATAATTCTATAGACTTGTTTAGTTGAGATGATAAACGAATCACAAAAAAATTAAACGAAATTGTATTAAAATAATCAATTTATTTAAAAAAAAGTGGCTTACTATGTTGTTTATGACGTAATAGACGTGAAAAACAAAATAGCCTTTGTCAATGACACCAAGCCTCAAACAGCTTTTTTTAAAGATTGAATTTCAAAAATTTGACCCACCATACGCATCCCCCTCTGCTATTTAAAAAAATATAAATGTTTAAAAACATGATTTTTTTTCAAACCAATATGTTATGTTTACAAATAAGCTATGCTAAAAAACAGTGTCTCTACCAATAATACATAACTTAAGCTCAGTTCTATACACCTTACATGGGAATGTAAAAGAGCCTCATGGCTTCTTTGGTGCTGAATGACAGTTCACAGCTGACTTCTGACAGTCATCATTTAGGTATATACCTACATTTTGACTATCAGAAGTGACAGCTGCTAAATACATATTTTTGCAGCTCATATGGTTTGGCGTAGGGATACATAATTTGGTCTGGTAACTTTTCAAAGCAGTCAGCTGTCAGCTGTGAGCTGTCACTCAGCATCAAAAAGCCATGGGGCTACTGTATATATGTTGATTACTGATCAGTGAGTGCTCCACTGGGTGATGAAAATATATCATAGGTACAGGTTAGTTAAATATACGCTGACTACTATGGCAACACTCCTCGACACGACACTCAAAATTATATGTTTTAATATGGTCGAAGGCAGACACAGTTTTGTATTTACAAAAAAATTGTTTAAACATTTATTTGAGCTGACCTCACTAAGAATTTTATGCTAAAACCAAGCCTACCACTACCGAATATCTAAAACATTCGAGTATCTAATCAAAGGTTTTCCAAGCAGGACACTCACATTTTTTGATTTTTTAAATAATCAGCTATTATTAATCAACAATAAAATATATGTCGGATAATTTCTTTTACTGAAAATTACTTCCTTTATTTGAGGTATATTTTTCAATAATACTCATTATCATTAACATACATTTTTAGGGCACATTTGTTAATATTAGTATTTTTAGTATTATTAGATTTTTTGCATGTATATTTAGCGATTTTTAAGATCCGAGCCTTAGTTATTAATTTACTTAGGTTTTTGAGTACCTGTGTATTTTTTGTGCTTCGTGGCTTACTATTCGCCAAGCAATCCGCAATAATTACACCAATGGGGTAAGGATGAATGAGGTATATGGCGTTTTTCAAACTGTACTCCGCGAAGCCTTCAAGCTCCATGAGGCAAATTTAGAACATAATTTATTTGTTTTTCATACAATAAAATAGCACCAGTAATTATGATTGCCAATTTTTTTTTTCAAATCTGAATATAGGATATTTGAAAAAGTCGCAGCCAGAACATGTGAAGTTTCAATTTATTTTCTACCTGTAAAATTTAACCATCGTTATTGAATGTTCATAATACCGGTGTAAAATATTTTATTTTTGTTCATGTATTTTTCTGGTGCAAGGGCTCCTTTGCTCTAAAAAGTTTTGGAACGCCTGAGGTAGAATTTAAGGACACATATCTGCACTTATATGACGAAGAGTGCAAAATAATTTCTTTAAACACTACACCTTACTACCCATTCGGGTTGTATACGCTTATGTAATATTTAGGATAATGGTTTTAGGGAAGTTAAAGGCTATATTTATATGAAGTGTGCCTGCATTTGTGTGAAGGGAGACTAATTTTTTTAAACCACCCTCAGAACACCTGACCGAGATTCGAACCTCAACCTCCCTGTCATCGGCAGTCTAGTCTACTGCAAGAATGATGCCTTAGACCAAACGGACACTGAAGTGGGTCGTGAATTAAATGATGAAAACACTTTTTAGTACACCCAACCAGTATTCGAACCATGATATTTCCATTACCGGTAAACTAAATTAGATGAAACTTAGAAAACATTATAAAAAATCGTTGAAAGTAAGGAGTGGTTATAAATTTAAGATTTAGATAGATTGCTGTGGAAAAAAAAAATTAAATGTATATATTAAACAGTTGCTAAATTGGTTGCTGTATTAAGTGAAATTACAAGTCAAAATGTATAATTTGAATATACTTCATGATATCCAGTATATTTCCCGTGCTGGATATCATGAAGGAGTAATAGGAAAAATAAACAGATAAGACTTAGATTATTATACATCACTTAATTACTTCATTAAATTTGTTTGGCAGATGTTAACCTTAAAATTCTATTCTTTTAGTTAAAAATATATTAGGACTTAAAGCATTGTTTTGTACCATACTATATTGTATCTTAAAAGTTGTTGTAATAACAATTTTTAACGTGTACACCTATATTTTAGACTTTTTATCAACTCGCGTGTGGTCTAGTTGATGATGTATTATTAATTGTATATAAATGTTCATATTTGACATTATGTTTTTTCCCCAGAAGTATATTCAAGTTATACATTTTGACTTGTAATTTCACTTAATACATCTACCAATTTAGCAACTGTTTAATCTATAATTTTTTTTAAATATATATTTCTAGATAAATCTATCTAAATCTTAACCTTTCATTTAAACAAGATGAGCCTGGTGCATAGTCCTCCTGCCAACAGATGTGGGGTGTCCCCTATTGATCGCCCGGTCGAGGAAAAGTGTGTGACGACTTAGGAGAGTCGGAGTGTGAACTGGTGATCCCCCAACACACCCGATCGAGAGGGGTTGAATGAGGGAGAGAGAGAGAGCTTCATTGATTCTTAAAGAGGGATGGCCCAAACAGAACACAGCCTCCACCCCGCTTTCCGCTGACGGCACCATTCACCGGGCGGTGGGGAGTTTTTGTTTTCAAGCTAACTTATTAATATTGACATCCGATGCCTTAGTTCAGTCGTTACTGCGTCTAGCTACTGAATTTACAGTTCCATGTTCGATTCTCAACATGGACTGAGAATTATTATTGATTAAATCGGAGCTTCCCCATTAAGTGACAAATTAAAGGGGGGAAGACAGGGTGTTATGTGTTTCTAGATTAAAGTTAATGTGTAATTAATCTCGTGATATAATTTTTTAGCACCTCATCTCACTTACTACTCGTTCGGGCTATACACTTATTAGCTAATTACGCTAGTGTATTAGGGATGAGAAATGTTGTATTTAGAGAAAGTGTACCCACATTTGCGTGAGGGTCGAGTGGTTTAAACCATTTTGGAAAAATCACCCTTAATACACCCAACCTGGATTCAAACCCCAATCTTCCAAACATCAACAGTCTATTATACTGATCGAGTGACGATTTAGACCACGTAGCCAACAAGGATGATATGATATAATCAATTGGTTCAAAAAGTTTACGTTAAATACCTCTAATATATAAAATATTATAATTAAATGATGGATGAGTAATAAGCTCAAACATGATTCGGTGGCTGCATGGCTTAAGGTGTCACGCTCGTAATAGACTAGACAGTCAATGACAGGGAGATTGAGGTTCGAATCCTGGCTTGGTTGTACTGAAAGTGGTTTTTCCACTCTATGTCCACGCAAATGCGGGTACAATTTTTCTAAATTCAGGTTTACTTCTCCCTAACACATTAGAGTAATTAGTACATGTGTGTACAAATAGCCCGAACAGATCAGTAAGACGGGATGATTATACAAAATAACGCTTAATAATTTTATCCATACGTGACTCAAAATCTAAGGTTGAAGAATGACAATCTTAATACTGATATCAAATTCAGGACATTTTGGTTTATCACCGTAATAATTTTCCTCTTAGCTATCTATCCTGTCGGATTATGTAGTGAATTTAGTAGTCGCCAAGGACGGCTCGTGGGTTGTTACCAAGGTAAACAAGAATTGCTAAGACTGTACCAATTAAGTTGTTCCCTCCTAGTCACTAGCTAATCGACCAACCATTAATTTTATATTTTCATTTTCATTTTTATTTATTTGAGGTATCTAACGTGCACTTTCTGAACCGACTAATTATATCAGCATAAGTAAGACCTATTATCTTATGCCTAAAACAGATACAATAATAATAATAATAATACTTATTATTATTATTATTAATGGTTGGAGGCTAAAAGTTGTGTCTTTTAAATTATTATTATTATTATTATTATTATTATTAGCACCGCGTCTTACTACCCGTTCGGGTTATACGCAATTACGCTAATGTGTAATGGTAGGATGATTGTGAGATAAAATGGAGGACCTACAGTTTAACGTGGGATCCGAACCATGGTGGAGGCCTGGCATTCCCCACATTCACAAGTTGTGATTAATACACGTCTTGTCAGAGGTGAAGGAAGGGTTTGGTAATCAGATTAATCCATTCCGGGACTGAGGATTGAACCCCGGACCCTCAACACAGAATTCCAACACCTTACCCCTAGACCACCAGGTCACCAATTAATAATTAATCGCTGTGAAAGGGCAACCCCACATTTCACCAATGATAAATTTTTCAGCCATTCCAGGAATCAAATCCGGGACCCTTAGCTCAGTAGACAGGCACGCTACCAACTGAGCTAAGGTGTCGGATACCTAACTAGCATGACGGACTAAAATTTAATTAATCAATGTATTTATATGTTTTATTTTATCACTACGTCTTACTACCTATAGCCCTAATTTCACCGGTGATACATATTTTGGCCATAACGAGAATTGAACCCGAGACCTTTAATTCACCAAGGGAACGCACTACCAGCGAAGCTAAGGGATCGCACAACAACTTTGCAAGTTTCGGCAGATGATTCCCACCCAGTGGCGTGGCGTGGAGCGTTGTTAGTGTAGTCAGAACGTGTCAATACATACCAGTTTAAGATTTCATCTTTGTTTCATTAACCCGGATATTAGAAATAAGAATATTCTCAAACCAGAAACCTGGTCAAAGTGCAGCCTTATACATTATTTCCTCAACAAAAATTAAACTGGGATCATTATAGTAGTTATTTTAAATATGGTAAAACAGTTTCACTGGTTTCAATCACACTACTTTATTTTGTTCAATATAGAAACCCTCAACACAAAATGACGTCTCTTTCAAGCTATTTATTTCGCCTTAAGCTATATTTATGTTATCCGTGAGGAAATACGGGCTCTTAATTTTTTTTAAATTTCATTCAGTTCCTATTGGCTAGTCAAACGTAGTATTTCTTCTACATACCTCACACTGGACTGTATTTTCGTTGATTTCCGGCCAACAAATGTTCTACTGAGTGATGGGTACAGTTCGAGCTTGGCAATGGCGGCTTGTAGCTAAAATTAGTGGGGGTGCTGGCTGCTCCAGAAAACTTTTAGCCTTTGTTTTAAAATTGTGTAAAAGGAAAAATAAATATATTATGAAAATAAAATTTATCCAAGAACTTGATACAATCTTAACAAAGAGTAACCAAACTTTTTAATTTATTTTTACTTAAATTGTTACAGTTCAAGCTTGATCTATTCATTTAAAAATGAAATCAATTCTTCTTGTTTTAACTTGCGCAAAAAGTTCAATAATTTTCTCCTTAATCTCTGGATGACAATTGAGGAAATTTTTCTCCATTGAAAGTACTGCAAGCACATTTAGTCGTTCTGTTAAATAAAATAACCGAAAAAACAAGAATCAAATAGAATAGCGGGAAGCACAATAATAATAATCGAATTCTACGCTCTTCTACACTTTAACACATTCAATAATATGGTACACGGTTTTTAAGCACAACACACGCTGAGTAAATAAAACTTCCTTCCAGTAACAGTACTTTCTCTACCTGGCAGTCCCGCCTTCCTCCCCACAACCCTCCTATGTGTGCATGCGCACAACAGTCAAACACCCCATCGCTGGCACTGTGAAGCGCACAGTTCCATACATAGATTTTTGTATCTTTTTCATAAACTGGGGGATGGCTACTGAAGTACTGACATAAAGCTTAAGAAATATATATTGTACTACAAAAATAAATAAAGAATTAAAGAAAAAAGGACTCATTATATTAATTTATTATATTTTATCGATAATATCAAGTGGAAATAGGGGGTGCTGCAGTTCCGCAGTGCTTTTATACGAGCCGCCACTGGAATTTGGTATAGTTCTACTTACCCTGGAAACAAGCCACGCCACGCCACTGGCACCGCCTCCCAATTACAATGATTTCCTTAGAATCCGTACCGCCGTCACTAAAAGAGCCATTATCTCTAAGCACCTTTCACAAGATTCCAGCGCAACGCCGAAAGAAAAAGAAGCGTACTTAACAAGAAAAGTACAGAAACTATCCAATCGTGATTGAGATCGAAAGTAGAGCCTCTGACCAATCACGATCAAGCACCAAGAACTAGTCTTGGAGTCTGTGTACTCATACAATCGAACTGGCTCATTATTTACCCAGTGGCGTAGAACGGGGATGAGCGGCCAGGAAAATGTCGAGGAAATGTGTCTCCTGATAAGTTCCAATCAGGGAAAAACACTCGTAGTACAGTTGGCAGAAGGAATCGTACACGCCGTGTTTTAAAACCGACGAATGTACAAGTCATTTTATTCTAAGGGTTTATTTAGACATTCAACTAATTCACATTCATTTCAAACTGTGTCATTGCTACTTCTAATTTTATTTTGTGATATTTTTCTTAATGTGTTTTAGTTTTAACCCCGGATATTTCGTAACGGGCTTGTTTTAGAATATATTACATTAAATAAAAGGTTGTATTGACACCTAAATTTTATACATCAAACAAAAGGTTATTAACAATTT
The DNA here is from genome assembly GCA_902151425.1 of Timema shepardi. Taxonomy (NCBI): domain Eukaryota; kingdom Metazoa; phylum Arthropoda; class Insecta; order Phasmatodea; family Timematidae; genus Timema; species Timema shepardi. Next base: position 11,378 of record CABFVX010000796.1, read on the forward strand.
TTAGCTAAGGGATATGGATTAGTAACAGCATCTGAATTAGAAGCAGCCGGCACCGGTGGGCACGTGGGCTAGACGTCAAGTACATAAAGTATTCTGGTTTGCAGGTGACGGGGAGGTTGGGGTTCAAATTCTCGGCTCAAGTGTACTTATGGTGGTTTCTACCAAATGGTTTCCCACACTCCTTCTACGCAAAAGCGTCTACATTTCAAACACTTTCTACCTTCATTATTACTACCCCATTAGTTTAGTGGAATACGTACGGCCCAAGTGGGTAGTAAGACAAAAATAAAATAGAGCATGTACTCTTACTCTGAGCTTTAACCTATTATATATATATATATACACTATATATAGGCCTAATATGATAAATGTTTCAACTATGCCAGGAATCGAACACGGGACCCTTAGATAACAAGTAGTAATTTGAAACGATAACAATATATATATTCTTTATCTGAGCTTTACCTTATTTTAAATATTATGTGAGCCAAGGGTTCCGTATTCGATTCCCGGCATGACCGAAACATTTATCATTGGAGAAATGTAGGTTTTCCTTATGAGGAATTGACGGCTGGGGGCTGGATGTTGTGTCTGTCTTAGATTTAAATTAGTTTATATGTCGTGTGATGATACAATTGGGAGGAGGGGGGGGGGGGAGTCTGGCAAGTTCTAACACCCCGGGACTACAAATATGATGGCCCATATCATACATTCATAAGTACCAGTGAAGCTACAGTTTCTGTATAAGATTAAGTAGTGAGGTGAAATATTTATATAATTTTTTATAGTAAATTAAATCCTGAGGCAATTTAAGCTTAGTTACATTCAGTCCATTTAAAACATTGTGTTTTAATTTATACTGATCTGAGCTTAAATACTTCTAAACTACAAGGCAATAACTGGGAGTCTATTTTTGTTACATTTAAGTTAAAATTATCTTTCACACCTAACTTTTTAGATTACAAAGCTATTAACTTCCGGTTTTCATTAAACAAATGATTTTACTTTTGGCTAAAGATAGTCTTTATAAATAACCCCAACAAAGTCGTGGTGGCTCAGTCTACCCCTGTACTGATGTAATAATCAATCAATTAAGAGTACACGCTATATACCTTGAATAAATGAAAAAAACTACCTGTTCAGGTAATACGCATAAAATATGATAATTACTTTAATGGAGTAGGGATGAGGAAGGAAATATTTTGGAGTTAGTTTACTCTCATTTGCGTGGAAAAAGAGGGGAAAACCATTTAGAAAAAAAAAGGACCCTCAGTAGACCCAAATGGGTTTGGAGCCCCGATCTCCCTGACATCAGAAGGTCAGAATAACACGAGTGTGTCACTTTAGACCATTTAGCCACTGAATCTGGCTAACTTTTGTAATAATAATGTTAAAATTGTATATACTTTACCTATGTTCATCTAGAAAAAGGACAAAACGACACAAATCTCTAAAGCTCCCCTTCAAAAGCATCCGGCATGGGGTTGTCTTGTCGTGGAGTGTTGCCAGTGTAATCAGAATTAGTTTAAACTGTACTTGTGAATTGTTCTCATCACTCAGTACACTCATTGGTCAGGAATCAACAAACTTACATTCCCATGTAGAGCAGAGCTAATGTGTGATTAGTCAAATAGGGGATCATATGAGGATGAATATATCATAGGTAAATTTTTAATGGGCTCTGCTTATCCTGGTAAAACTGTACAACACGACACTGAAAACAAGGTCTGCGAGTTCCTCTACACGTGCCTGCGTCCAACAATTTTGTCTCTGTCTGACCATTTGGTACAGCATGCTCTCTTACATTGGATACAAAAACAAAGATAAAAAAAAAGACGCATCGCCTGACTCCTGTACAGCCCAATAAGATTATCTGCATAGCACATGGCGACAACTATTTTTTTGGCACACGATTTCGGATATTTTGAGCCCGTTACTTTACGCTGGATCACTTCTAAATTGTTACAGTTTTGTTTAATGAGATAAAAATGAAAAAAAAGGGAGTGGGGGGGAAAGGGTGGCACGCAGAAATGTTCTTTAGTTAAAAGAGTTTCAACCGGAACAAGCGTGTGAGCTATTTAAGTTAAGTTGGAAGAAATTTGACTGTCACGAATGAAACCAAAATTATTCTTACTGGAAGAATGATTGAAAGTAGAATATATTTTCAATGTGAGTTTACAAAATAAGCAAGAGTTGACAATAACTAGAGTTATCTTAAGTCAAGTAAATAGTGTAACTATTTTAATATAATAACCAGTCGCTTGTGGAAATACCTTAATAAAGTAGCTAGTGGATATACAAGGCAGTAGCTTATGGAACTACTTAAAGAGACTAGCTTGTGTAACTACTTTAATACAGTAGCTAGTAGAACTACTGCAAGAGAGTAGCTAGTGTAACTACTTTAATACAGTAGCTAGTAGAACTACTGCAAGAGAGTAGCTAGTGTAACTACTTTAATACAGTTGCTAGTAGAACTACTGCAAGAGAGTAGCTAGTGTAACTACTTTAAAACAGTAGCTAGTAGAACTACTGCAAGAGAGTAGCTAGTGTAACTACTTTAAAACAGTAACTAGGGGAACTACTTTACTATAGTAAATAGTGGATTGACTTCAAGACAGTAGATTGTTGAACTACTTTAATACAGTAGATTGTTGAACTACGGTACTTTAACACAGTAGCTAATGGGTAGACAGTAGCTTGTGGAAATACTTTAATACGGTAGATTATGAAACAATTTTAATGCAGTAACTAGTTGAACCACTTTAATACAGTAGGTAGTAGAACTAATTTGTTACAGTAGCTAGTGGATCTACTTCAAGACAGTAGCTTATGTAACTTATTTAAGACAGTAACTAATGCAATTACTTCAATACTGTAAGTAGTGGAACTACTTAAAGACATTAATTAGCGGAACTATTTCAATACTGAAACTAGTATTTTAAGAATGTAACTACTTTATGAAAGTGACTATTGGAATTATTTAAAAACAGTAAATAGTTTAACCACTTCAAGACAGTAACTAGAGGAACTACTTCATTAGACAGCTAATTCGACTAATTCAAGCCACTACACTTATATGATATTTTTGACTTTATGACATGATCTAGAGGGATGGTTGAAAGTGATCTAGTTTTTTTATCTTCCTCACAAGACAGTTTCTGGCACTATCCGATGCCTGTTTTATTTTCCCCCGACTGTGCCATTCATCCCTGTCACACAAAAGCTACTAGCTTAGTATATTCTGGCCATTAATATTGGCTGATTTGTATTTTGTTATATATTTATAGCCTTTCGCCCCCTGTATTTTAATAATACACTCTCTATTGGTGCATGACAGGATAGTTGTAAAATGAAATTTACAAATAAGTTAAAAGAGATAATCAGTTAAAAGTTATTCAATGTTGGTTATTCGTTTGAGAAAAGTAAAAGCATTGTGAAAATGGCATGTGGAGTTAAATTATTTAGAAAACAAATATCTAGTTGGTAGATATATATTTTAGCACCGCGTCTTACTACCCGTTCGGGTTATACGCTTTAAGTACTAATTACGCTAATGGATTAGGAATTGGGGAGGTTGAATTAGAGGAAGTTAACCCGCATTTGCGTGGAGAGAGAGAGAGAGACAGACAGAGAGAGAGAGAGAGAGAGAGAGAGTGGAAAACCACTTAGGAAAAACCACCCCCAATTCACCCGACTGAGATTCGAACCTCGATTTCCCCGTCCTCAGCAGTCGAGGTCAACACGACAAGCGAGTTAGCCAACTACGCCACCGAGGCGGGTTCTAGTTTGTAAAGGTTCATGTTATTTGCATATATGATAATTATCCTAATGGAGAAGGTATGAGAGAGGAATACGTTTAGAGGTAAGGTACCTGAATTTGCGTGGAAGGAGAGTGGTAAACAGGCCAGTCTAACAGGAGAGTGATGACTTAGACCACTTGGCCACTGAAGTAAGATATTATTATGGTCCATGATGTTAATTTGTTTTAACTCTTTTTATGTATGTTTTAGTTATTTAACGGCTCAGTCTAATGAGAGCTAAGGATGTGTAACTTAGTGTAGAGTATGTTAATTCGTATTAGTGTTTGACAGTAACTGGGAGATTGGAACTCACATCTCGGATGGGTGTAGTTAGAGGGCTGTTTACCTAAAACGTCTTCCACTCTACCTCTAGGTAAATACAGGTAAAATGTCTCTAAATTCTACTTTTCTCAGCTTACACTTAGAGTAATTTAACAAATATATCCTGGAAGGGTAGTGAGGCATGGCGGACAAAAAAACAGCAACCACATATACATTTAAAAATCACAATAGTTTTATAATACCAAAAATAAAATGTTTACGTTTATTAAAAAGTGACAGGGATGGTATTAAAGTGGGAGTGTAAAGAAAGCCAGTTAGGGGTAGAGTTTTTGTAGTTTTTATAACGAAACATCTTTTTGGCCAAAATAAATAAAATATTGCTCCAGTATGAACATGGAATTTAATTTTCCTCACTTGATGTTATTAACAATTGTTGAATAAATCCCAAGCGCATAGTGGCATTAGATGAGAATTTTAAAAAGAAAGATAAAACTTAATCACAAAATTCCAGGACACCCTTGACAGATATTTAGCAACTTTTGATACCACCATGTGTAGAAAATTAAAATCTGTGCTTTTACAGAATAAATATTTTATTTATTTTGACCAAAGAAAAGTTTTGTTATAAAAACTGTAAACACACTGCCCCTTATACTAATGTTCCCTAGACTCTCGCCTTAAAGGCGTGGATCATTACGTGAAGCCATTACACGAGTGTGCAATGTGCATGTGTGTGTGTGTGTGTGTGTGTGTGTGGGTGAGGGTGTGTGGGTGGGGGTGACTAACTGTTAGAGTATAAATCCTTCTTTCTTCTCAGCACCAAGACTTTCTTTTTTGTGAATGGCGGGAGAGGGAGGAGGTGTGCATTTCCCGACTGTAGATTCACCGTGTGTCTGCAGGATATTTACTGCACACTTGAATACAACCCCTCTCACCCCCAAGCCTCTAACCGCCTTAAACCCTCTCTCCTTTCACCTTCCATCGACAGTAAATCTCCCATGACGGCTAATTGTAGTTGACCCCTTCTATCCCCTATTTTACCCTAACCCCAACCCCATCCCATTCAATCTTTGAACGAGTGAATTTGTTGGAATAAGTTTATGTTTAAATTAACCCCAAACTCAAATCCTCGTCGGTATCTCTTGTATCTACAGTTCATGTTTAAAAAATATAATAAAATAACGCTGAGGAAAGTCAAATCTAGTTTTCATTTTATACACGGAAAACTTTCCAGGCACAAAGAGGTTTTCGTTTTCTCTTTAATATTTGTATTTTTGTCTGTAAGTATAAAATATTGCATGGTGTGCTTCATGCATGCCGTGGCATTTACTTCGGCAGAGAATAAATATTAAAATAATATATAATAATATATAATAATATATATTTAAAACACTAATCAATTACTTTAGACCAGGCGTGTAAAATTCGTTTGATCATAGATCCTAATTGAAAATTAATATTATTGAATGTGCCGCATAAAAAAATCAATATTGTCAATAACTTAAGTAAGCCAATTCAGACATATTACCTTAAAAATAAAATAATAAATCCCTATATAAAAATATAAGACACATTCCATATGTTTTACTAACCATTTGAAAGTTTTATTTGAACTTGCCGTGATGGTCGTGCTATATATTTATTAAGTAACCACTTTCATTGTTGACAAATGTGTGTGCTTATGCCGTGCTCTCTCGGATGTTTGAATCCATTCCATGTGATGAAACAACTGTTCCTACACTTTCATTGTTGACAAATGTGTGTTCGTATGCCGTGCTCTCTCGGATGTTTGAATCCATTCCATGTGACGAAACAACTGTTTACACACTTTCATTGTTGACAAATATGTGTTCGTATGCCGTGCTTTCCCGGATGTTTGAATCCATTCCATGTGATGAAACAACTGTTCCTACACTTTCATTGTTGACAAATGTGTGTTCGTATGCCGTGTTCTCTCGGATGTTTGAATCCATTCCATATGATGAAACAACTGTTCCCTCACTTTCATTGTTGACAAATGTGTGTTCGTATGCCGTGCTTTCCCGGATGTTTGAATCCATTCCATGTGATGAAACAACTGTTTACACACTTTCATTGTTGACAAATGTGTGTTCGTATGCCGTGCTTTCTCGGATGTTTGAATCCATTCATTCCATGTAACGAAACAACTGTTCACACACTTTTGTACTGCCAAAACATTGCACATATTAGGCGCGCAAATTAGTCGAAGATCCATGTCAAAGAATCAAATTGTACACAAAAAGTAGGTACACCAATCTAAGATTTTCCAAACTATGCCAAACGTCATCACATTCTCAAATGCTTTATTTCTAAGAGGTCTATAAAAATAATTTGTACGAAGCTGATTTCATAAAAAGGTCCACAGGCCACATAGAATCATAATTGAGACTACATACAGCCCATGGCACATAAATTTGACCTGCATGCTTTAGACAAATTATTTCTGAGGTTATACAAACCGATTTTCATAATTTAAAAAAAATTAAATCTTATAAACCGATTATGTTCAAACAATTTCACATTTTAAAAATATTCAAAGGGGAAGCCGAAATTTCATTTATCTAAAAATTTATTTGACAGTAAATTATTAAATTCCACCAAAATATTATGTTTTTTAAATAAATGAATTTACTTCAAGGAGTGCAATAACAAAGTTTACAAATGTTTACTAGTGAAGCTACAAGCTATAATATATTATTTACGTTACTAGGTGAATTTATTGATTCTTTTAAGACAGGGTTCCCAACGTCAAATAAAAATGGTTGAGATCTTTTAAAAAGATCTTGAGATTTAGTATTTGCATGGCAATCACAAAACGTATTAACTTACGCTTGCTCTTATTGCAATCCATGTGACTTGGAAAATAAAGAAAAATTGGTTTAAGCGATTGTCACACACCTGGTAATGACTCGTTATCTGTGACTTATTTAATGCTAAAATAAAGTAATCGAATTTTATTGTTAACTTATTCCACGTACCCACTAGTACGGGTTACAAATAGTAGATAGATCATAGTCGGTATTAGGCCTATCTGTATTCTAACCGAGGTCCCATAGACTTGGTGTCAATGACTCTTAGCTACTTACTTTAATTAAGTCAAAATATATCACATGGTAATTTATCAATAGAGTAAAAATAAATTAGTAATTGAGCTCTCCGATTTACAAAAGTTACAACAGCAATAACATGTTTTTGAAAGTTAAATCTAGAGATGAGTCGAATTTCTTAATCGGTCAGTTCTAATCTCGAGTAAAAATCTTTATTCCACCTATGAATTTCTAATTTAAATCGTAAAATCATAAACATCATAAAAGGTTAACTTTACTACATTAATTCATATGTTGTAGAAAATACAAATAGTATCTTTTTTTTAGCACCGCGTTTTGTTCAGGCTATATGCCTAATTATGTACTAACTACGCTAATGAGCTAGGGATAAGGAAGGCTGAATTTAGAGGAAGTGTACCAGAATTTTGCACGGAGGGAGATTTATATTTCTTTTAGAAAACCACCCTAAGTACACCCGACTGGGAAACGAATCCAAGTCTCCCTATAATCGGCCGTATATTTTAACACGAGCATGACGCCTTAAATCATGACGCCACCAAAGCAAGTAATAATAACCATATATATATTGTATTATGATATAATGTAATAAGTGATAAATAGTTATGTTGGGTTTGATTGTTAACATTTACCTTTGATATAATGTTTTAAAGTCAGGGGCTGGCAGAATTTTTGGAGCACCGATCTACTTTTAGACTTATCAAAGGTCCCACGATCATCCATAGTTTCTCCACTCTACTTTTCCTTCTTTTTTGTATATGCATATTATATTTATTAAATTAAATTTCTACTCAAATATCTTACGCCCCAGACCCCCTTATAGAAAATCTTTAAAATAAATAAAATATAAACTTTCATAACAAAATATTTATATTTCTTACATAACATTACCGATTATGTCCGATGAAGGTAGTTTTGGTCCCAATAAATTATGATTTGAAAGTACTTGCTATATTTTCGAGTTTAAAGACTAAAACATATTTTTTAAGGACGATGTAATTTTATTACACTAGTGAATGGAAAGTGTCACGAGATCGACCGGTTGATCACGGCTAACTAGTTGCAAACCTCTGCACTTCGAACCGCTAGTATGCAGCTCTAAGGGTACGGCCTGACTGGGCGAGCGACTAAAATACAAAACAAAACACATGGGTTGTTATGAGAGGTGGCCAGACTGGAGCGAGCGACCGAAAGATAGAACTGGATCTATTTTCCAAGCGTGAGCGCTAGAGCCGGAAAACTCTAGCTTACAGGCGCTGGGCAATATTATTGTATGCTGATTCATTGAGTGTAGGAAAACTTTTTAATTTTACATGATATTTAACCATACATTTATATATATATATGATAAATATACATAGGTATGGTAAATATGTATATGTAAGGTAAATATGTATATGTAAGGTAGATATATATATATGTAAGGTAAATATATATATATATATATATATAGGTAAGGTAGATATATATAGGTATGGTCAATATAATATATACATGTATATATAGGTGTGGTAAATATATATATGTATGGTAAATATATATGTATGATATATATATATATAGGTATGGTAAATATATATATATATAGGCATGCTCAATATATATAGGTATAGTAAATATAAATATAGGTATGGTAAATATATATAAAGGTATGGTAAATATATATATGGTATATATATATGGTGTGTATATATATGTATGGTAAGTATATATATATGGTAAATAAATATATATAGGTATGGTAAATATATATATGGTGTATATACATGTATGGTAAGTATATATATGGAAAATATATATAGTTATGGTAAATAAATATATATGGTTAATAAATAAATATCTATATAGGTATGGTATATATATAGAGGTATGGTAAATGTATATAGAGGTATGGTAAATGTATATAGAGGTATGGTAAATGTATATAGAGGTATGGTAAATATATATATATATATTTATATATGTATATATATGTATGGTAAACATATATAGAGGTAAGGTAAACATATATGTTATATATATGTATAGTATATATATGTATGGTAAATATATATATATATAGAGGTATGGTAAATATATATATATATATAGAGAGAGAGAGAGAGGTATGGTAAATGTATATAGAGGTATGGTAAATATATATATATATATATAAGTAAAACTGATGTGATAAAATACTTAAATACTATAATCAAAGTAGGCGTTTACAAATAAGAGGACTGCATGGGAGAACGCTGAAGTCAGTGCAGACGTTTAGAAATCCCATTTCATATAGGAAATGATTTGACATTTTAAAATATTGTTTACACCATTGTGTAGGTGAAAGGTATCGATTAACATGTTCCTTATTAAAAAAATAATTTGAATTTAAAGTTTTTTTTTAAAATGTTTGAAAATATTGAAACTAGCTCTTTTATTAACGTTTAGAGTGAAAATTCACATTTAGGAGATTAAAGTAAAAAGGTTAGACACATATATCTTGACCCTGACAAAGTCCTGTTTTGATAGGGTCACAACAGAAAGTTTTAAGATAGTTTGGGATTGTTTTAGTAGGTTCTATGTATCAACAATAATTTTTGTTGTTGTTGCGAAGTAGTCACCATGACCTCCCCTCTAAAGGAAGAGAGGAAAAAAGGAAAGAAAATGAAGCTAAGAGAAGAGAAGTAGTTTTTTCTCACTAGAAAAACAGAAGATACATTTTTATCTGCACATGTAACACCCTTAGGATATCTGGACATTTGGCTGTAAGCTCCACATTATTGTAGGTACACTTTCTTAGAAATTGTTAAACATATCATGCATGACAAAATAATAAAAACTTCGTAAGATCTATTTAGTTGTAAGAGTTTACTCGAATTCTCCACGCATGTCTATAGAAATATTTTTACCGACAAACGTTTGTCATGCATTGAATAGTTCTAGTATACTTTGCCACAGTAAAGAAATTATGAAGTAATTTTTTTTAGAAATGATATCTTGGATAGTTTCTGAGAACCGTGTACATACTGTACTCACAATAGCTTGGGAATATATGCAAATGATTCTCGTCCATGTACCGGATTCGAGGGTTTGAAAGTCTCACTCTTTGTTAAATTGAATTGTTTTGTTAGCTGTATCTAGCCCTTTGGTCGTAAACAACACTATAATTTGATCTACTTCTCTCTCTCTCTCTCTCTCTCACTCCCCTTTCCCCCGCAAGGATAACTTAGTTACAAGTTCACAATATTTGCTCCATTGATAATCAATGAAACGATTGTCAGACTCAATCCACATTCGTTTTGTTTGTTTGCGTATGCAAACCGATACTGACAGAGGGTCAAACTGGGTCCTGTCTGACCAGGATGTCTGAGCACAATACCCCCTTGTGACGTGAGGTCAGGCCAGGAATGAATATATAGTGAGCGCTAAAAGGGACTAAGTACAAACATGACCATGATGAGGGGAAATTTGTAGTTGGCAAACAAATAGATCGAATTGAACGGTTCTTCCAATTATTGAACTATTCGAAATAGTTCAAATTATCTAATTGATTTAGTTTAAAGTGAATTTCAAGTGAATGTGACAATAAATACTCGTGATTAATCGGTGGATATCAATCACAAACACGAAGCAACAAACCATAGAATCTGTCACAAGCTGTCAGGGTTTTGAGGGTCCGTGGTGAAGGAATTTTATTTGTGCAGAAGAGAGGGGAGGGGCTAACAAAAAAAATATTTTAGAGTGGACCTTCTTCTTCAAATTTTTGGAAATTAAATGCCTCTAGAAGCTAATTTGAATATTCGTCACTTTAAATTTAAAAAAAAAAGATTCATCCTAATTTAGAAGCTATTTAAAGTGGCTCTTCCCTAAAAATATTTGAAATTTTTATATCAATTGGAGCTATTTAGAGTGATCCTCACCTTAATTTTTTCCGACAAATAGATGCTTCTCGAAACTTTTGACATGGTCTTATGCAGCATTTGTTTTGTCTTAAGATTATATTTGAAATAATCTCTACTGGACATTTTTGAAAATGAGATGCTTTTAGAACTTATTTGGAGCTGCCCACTGGAGTTTTTTTTAAATCACATGCATCTATAATCTATTTAGAGTGGCCCTCTCTCAGCAAATTTTTAGAATTGGATACTTCTAGAAACTATTCAGAGTGGTATATTTTACCTTTTACTGTAACATTTTTGAAAATCGAGAGCCCTTACAAGTTATTTGCAGTTTGATACAAGTCTTTCAGCTTCATATTAGAGATATCAAAAGGTGTGAAATACATATAGAGGAGGGCTAATTTATTCCTCAAAACCCCAGTCTCTGGTTTCACTGCCACTAATTTGGAGTGGTTCGTCCACAAACTCTTGAGAATTAGACTCTTTTAAAACATATTTAGACTATACCTCCATCAGAGTTAAAATCTATTTGGAGCAGTTCTCTTTCAAATATTTTTGAAATTTCGATGCCTCTAGAAGCTAATTTAAGTAGTCCTCACCCGACTATTTTTAAAAATTTAGATTTCTTGAAAGTTATTTTAAAGAGTTCTTCCCTATATATATATATATATTTGAAATTAGGCTGCTTCCAAAAGCTATTTATATTGAGCCCCGCCTTAATTTCTCTCAAAAATTAGATGCCTTTAGAAGTTATAAGTGATTTTTTTCGGAAAATATGTGAAAATTGAATGCATTTAAGAGTCATTTAGAGTTTGATTTAAGGCCATCTTTAAGTTTCAAATTTGATAATATCAGAGGATTTGAAAAAAAATATGTATATATATAGGGTGTGGGGACAAATTTATTCTAGAGGGAAAGTGGGGTGGAATTCTGTCTAGAGGGCAATGTGTCCCCTATACCTAATCCCACCATCATCAGTAAAAGTTGAAAAGAAGTTAATTGTTTGACATTTACCTTGCTAACAAAGCTACCTTCCCTTTTCCCAAAGCTCCAAGCAATAAGCACCTTAAGTCCGACACCTTAGCTCAGTCGTTAGCGCGTCTGTCTACTGAGCTAAGGGTCCCGTGTTTGATTCCTGAAATGGCCAAACAAATAACATTGGGGGAATGTGGGTTCCCCCTTCCACAGTGATGCATTAACGGCTGGGGACTAGATGTTGTGTATGTTCTAGATATAACTTAGTTTATAGGTCATGTGCTGAAATAATCAGTCGGTTCATAAAGTGAAAGTTAAATACCTAAAAATAGATGAAAAAAAAGCACCACTGTCCCAATATCTATAACAAGGTTATTGGTGTTGGGGTAGATCATGAAATGGTGAGTGATTCAACTACAAGATGTGGGTCACGAAAGACTGAACTCTATATTAATAAATTAACTGTTCATTTCAGTGAAGTGAATCGCTTTGAACTGTTCCTCAAAGTGAACGATGGTTTTAAAGTATCTCGTGCTTCCACCCCCTCCTCCTGTATCAGTAACTTTATGGGCTGGAGAGGGGGAGTGGCGATTAAGTTTTCTCACTGGCCACGCCTGTGCTCACGTTGTCCAAGGCATCAAACTCAAATTAAACTGTTGTGTGCAGATTACATGGAGGTTAAGGTTCTATTCTCACCAATATTTTTAATAGAGGTAAGGTTTCTTTATATGATTTATCGCCGTGAATTTTATATCCTATTTTCACGTTAATGTGGGTTCACTTCCTCTAAAAATACCCTCCTCCATTCCTAACCCTATGTCACGAATTTATTAACAACTAACATTTTACAGCGGCTTTGTTCGCATCAAAGTAGGCGATGTTAGTTTTTTTTTCCAGTGAACAAAAAACATTAATTTCAGACATGTCTGAGTCTAGGGAAATGTTGACGACGCCACATTTTAAGGTGGGGTTGTAGGGAGCGCGAGAAAAGTTAAATGGTTTTTGCAATTTTAATTTCAACATATTTTTTTGGTCAAAATAAATCAATGCCGCTATACTCATGACAGGTATTCAACATATGTTGATAGCACCGTATGAATGAATTTAAAATTTATGTTTGTACTGAGGCAATATTTGATTTATTTTGGCCAAAAACAATTTTTGCTATAAAAATTCGCGTACCCTATATCCCCACCATAACTACTACTTATAGTAAATATCCAAAATACTCTGTTTATATTTTTTCTACCATTTTATCAAGATTACCTTTCTTACATGAAGGCATTGTTGCAATGAATACCAAAAGAAATAAGTTAAATATTTGCAGGCCTCTTATAAAATTGAGCTCTCTTACATGGAGGCATTGTTGCAATGAACACCAAAAGAAATAAGTTAAATATTTGCAGGCCTCTTATAAAATTTGGCTCTTTTACATGGACGCATTATTGCCATGAACACTAAAATAAATAGTTGGAGTATTTGCCGTTCTTGCATTTAAAATGAGTCTCTTACATGGAGGCATTGTTGCAATGAACATCAAAAGAAATAGTTGGAGTATTTGCCGTTCTTGTATCAAGAATGAGTCTCTTACATGGAGGCATTGTTGCAATGAACACCAAAAGAAATAAGTTAAATATATGCAGGCCTCTTATAAAAACTATATACATGGAGGCATTGTTGCAATGAACACTAAAATACATAGTTGGGGTATTTGCCGTTCTTGTATCAAGAATGAGTCTCTTACATGGAGGCATTGTTGCAATGAACACCAAAAGAAATAGTTGGGGTATTTGCCGTTCTTGTATCAAGAATGAGTCTCTTACATAGAGGCATTGTTGCAATGAACACTAAAATAAATAGTTGGGGTATTTGCCGTTCTTGTATCAAGAATGAGTCTCTTACATGGAGGCATTGTTGCAATGAACACCAAAAGAAATATTTGGAGTATTTGCCGTTTTTGTATCAAGAATGAGTCTCCTACATTGAGGCATTGTTGCAATGAACATCAAAAGAAATAGTTGGAGTATTTGCCGTTCTTGTATCAAGAATGAGTCTCCTACATTGAGGCATTGTTGCAATGAACACTAAAATAAATAGTTTGAGTATTTGCATTCCTTGTATCAAGATTAGCTCTATTATGAAGATTCGTTGTTATAATGAATACAAAAAGGTATCTTAAAACGTGATGTGGAATTCTGGGCTTAGAATCCAGATTGTTACTCTGGGGTAACATTTTCCCCCTCATAGTTTACCACTCTTCCTCCATGCAATTACAGGTATCTATCCTCTAAATTCTAACTACCTCATCCCTATACCATTCATGTGATATTAGGATTTTCCGAATAGGAAGTATGACTCGCGAACACCGAATCACTATTTTCCGCTTGAAATCAGAACAAAGGAAACCAGTTGAGCTCACCGGGGATAAATAAACCTTCCCTTATGATATCTTAATATCTCTAAGCACTTATAATCGATTCTTAAGTAACGATTAGTTCAAACTTTAAATACAATTATAATAGTATTTATTTTTGTATTAGTTCTAGAAAATATTCTTTTTCCCCTGATCCCCTACCATTGAACCAAAGCGTGATAGATCTCGATATGATGAGGGGGTTGTGTCGTCCTGCCGGCCTCCCAAACATACACACTCACACGTCGACTGTGGTTGCCACGTTGTCCGAGTAATCCGAGCTAATTATTTAACAAGCTCCCATCCCTCACTCATCCTATTGTTGACAATGCTAACAGAGATCACGGTTGAGAATGCGATTGTTCTGAGGAATATGTACCGTGAGTGTCTCAGAGAGAAAGAGAGAGAGAGAGAGAGCTATGGAGGGAAAAAGGAAGAGGAAGGGGTTGCTAATGGGAACGAGAAGGGAATAGTAAGGAGAAGGAGATGCTAAGGAGAAGGAGATGTTAAGAAGGAGATGTTAAAGAGAAGGAGATATTAAGGAGAAGGCGATGTTAATGAGAAGGAAATGTTAAGAATAAGGAGATGTTAAGGAGAAGGAGATGTTAAGAAGAAGGAGATGTTAAGGAGAAGGAGATGTTAAGAAGGAGATGTTAAAGAGAAGGAGATATTAAGGAGAAGGAGATGTTAATGAGAAGGAAATGTTAAGAATAAGGAGATGTTAAGGAGAAGGAGATGTTAAGAAGAAGGAGATGTTAAGGAAAATGAGATGTTAAGAAGAAGTGAAAGGAATGGAGTAAGTAAAGGAGAGGGGAATAGGAAATATAGGGGAAGAGTAAAGAAAAATAAAATGGTAAGAGAAAGTTGAAAGGGTGAAGATAGGGGGATAAAAGAGTAAGAGGTAGGGAAAGTAAAGGGGAACCAGAAGGTAATGAGAGGGTTGAGAAATTGGTGTGGGTGGTGAGAGAGAAAGGTAACGTGAAGAGAGGATGGGAAGAGGTGGTATAGAAACGTTTCATCCTGGAGGAGTGAGGGATAATATATCCACTTGGGGAAAAGCTCCCTAGAGATTTGACACAAGAGAGATTTGGTTTTGGATAATCTTTCAGGGATCTCTATTTTATTGACAAGGGATCTAAATAGTATTTTCCCTTTCCATACCCCTTTTCCATATGTCCCTAAGTAACGTAATGATTTGGTTTCTCGTGGTGGAGACTTAACTTTCCTTCAATTAAAGGTACGATTCCCTCGGCACGTCTCAAGTCTGCGACCAGCTACTGGATTGGTTTCCATATATTGTTATGTGGCCAGTTCCTTCGAGGCGACTGCGATTGGCAACCTAAGTGCGCGTCTCGCATATCTACATTACGTCTGCATCCAAACTGCTTCGAAAGTAGTTTGGACGCAGGCGCACCACCGAGCAAGCGTGTGTTTTACTAGAGTTGTATTTATTTAGTTTTGTCATAATTGCTTGCCGACACAGGAAATAAATTGTTGTCTAAAACAAATACTTAAAAAAGAAAGTTGTTCAAAGGAACCCCGCTATTCGATGAAAGCTTAGGTCAAAGTCTGTATAAGCTTACAGTGATAATAATTAAGGTGGTGCTTACAATATAGGGACATTTAAATATTAAGAGGGGTCCTCAGTCTGTTTCACAGTTTTATGTTTGATTGGACTGGTTTTGAAAATGTTCATAAATTTCTTCAGAGGAGAGGATGTAAATTTTATTGTAGAGTAAGAAAAGTACCCATCAATTATTGACATATCTTCGCCAGTGTACCGGGACCAACATGTGAAGGACAACACATAGAAAGAGATCTCAGGAATGGTTGGTTGATCAATTCAGTATTTTTTATCCAAACTATTCCAAAATAACACGGAACATTATATTAAATACAATTGGAAAACGTTAATAACTGAGAAACCATCTGTACTGCACATAAAATTACCCACGACTGGCAACCAAGAAATGCACCTAGGGAAGCACTGTAGCCCGCGTCTGCGTCTTACCACCACACGTATGTGGTCGCAGACGCGAGATGCAAGACGCAAGACGCACCGAAAAAATCTTACCTTAAGAGAGTTTTTGGCTTTCATATTTTGTCATATAGTACTCCATTGCTAATTCATTATTTCTTCCTCAACTTCAGTTGCCTTAGTTTTACTGCCTTTTTTACTTTCTCGCTATCTTACAGGTAGAGAAAGTATTGTGATCGTCAAAAAAATCGAACTCAACATTTTAATTAATCTCGACGTTTCATGACCCCCCAAATCCGAAAAAGTGTTTTTTGAATTTCCGTCTGTCTGTACCTCCAACTAAAGCCTAAACTATTTTACCGATTGGGCTAAAACTTGGTATCTAGGGTTTTAGGATTTTCATAGGGTTGCCCCGAGATATTTTTGGAATGTGATATCTAACCCTAAAATGAAGGGTAGTTTACTGAAGGGCAAAAAGAGAAAAAGTCGATTTTCTCAAAATCGGCTCTAACGATTTTGATTAAATTTCATTTATAAACATTTATATATTCCAAACGAAATGGATAATCCAAATATTTCAGCAAAATGACTTTAAGGACTCCGGTTTGATGCGTAAATTCTCATTTTGCATCATATGTCCTAAACTATTTGAGAAATGAAATTACTTATCATCACAAATATATAGACCTATTTATAATACAGATATTTTAATCGAAGCATATTTTTTATAAAACCAATAACTTTCAAGCTATACGCATATATATATTTAATTTTTCGAACACTAAAGGTAAAGTATTTTGACCGTTAAAAAAACCTAAGCTGAAGTGTTGATGGATGTGAACGTCTCATGACCCCCCAACCCTAAAAATTGGTCTTTGCAATGCCGTCTGTCTGTGTGTCTGTTTAAACTTAACATATTAAGAGTAGTTTAGTAAAGGGCAAAAAGAAAGAGAAAAAAAATAGATTTTCTCAAAATCTGCTCTAATGATTTTGATTAAAATTTGTATCTTGGCGTTGATTAAGATTATAAATAAACTATTTTTCATTTTCTTATGAAAATGAATTTTAGGATACTTTACAGAAGCTGAAATTTACGTATCTCCGCAACTATTTGAGATACTAAATAACTTATCATTACAAAATTGTAGTGCTATTAAAAATAAAAACCTTTTATATGGAATATATTTTTATAAAACCAACAGGTTCTTAAATATTGGCAAATATATTAATACAATTTTGTGAGCTTTAGTTATAAGGATATACTACTTGAGTTTTAACGCAATAATTCTTCAATGCCATAGAGTTATTAAATATAAGTAAGTCTCTGAAAGTTGGTTATTTTTCCTTAAACCTCTTAGAAGAAATGTTTGCACAACAATGATATATCTCCTTCATTTTAGACTCAATAGTCAATAATAAAAAATTTTATTGGTCAAAATTTATAAATGAGGAATTTAATAGCAATGCGATGACATAAAGATGTGCAAACCCCCCTAATAAAATGTCGAACATTTTAACCGGAAGTAGAAATTTTAATACGAAGTATTGACCCTTGTGGACCCGAACTGATCTTTTTTTTATCGGTCCAAACATACAATCGAGGACATTAATTCTATAAAAATAAAATGATAAAATTTAAAACCATGACCCAAAAAAGTTTTACATAAGAATAGTACAATTTATTCTCGGGTTTGCTAGTGTATATTATTTTGATTAACTTATTTTACGTGTTTTGAGTAAATATTTCCATCTTTAAACAATAGAGCTAGGAAGTCCATACCATTTATTTTTTAAATGTCATATTAGCTCTTTGTTTTTGTCATTGTTTGTGACGCTAGTGTCTTATTTTATATTGACGCACCTTTAAGCCCCAGTTTTTAGCAAGATGTTTGTCTTTAAAAGATCTCATGGAATCATAAAGATGTACAGACAGGAACTGTAAGATTTATATCCCGTACATTAGAAGTGAAATACAATACCTAGCACTTGAAGAGAGAATTAAGGGATTGTAGGGGAAGGGGGCCTGAAAGGGGTACCACTCCCGATAATGACTGTCACTGCCACTACCATTGAAAAGTGAAACAGCGCAGCTCATTAGCGCTAGCTGTTCTTACACCCGCCACGCCGCCGCGGCGGAGATCTGAACTACAACACGGTCTGAGATCTTCAGATGTATGTTATGTGTCAAGAACAACCCGACTTTAGAGTAATCTGGATAATAATATGGGGGGAGTATGACGTCATAGTCTACCATATTATCATGGGGTGGATGGAGTTTTAAATATAAATTAATGACTTTATAAAAATAAACTTATTATATAAGTACCGGGTTTTTATGTAAATATAATAATCTTAAATTTAGTTAAAGGGGAAGTTCATAAATATTTGACAATTTTAAATCATTTGTAATTTTTTTACATTTATTTGAGGTATTTAACGTCCACTTTATGAATTGATTGATTATACCAGCACACGACTTACAAAACTAATTTAAATCTAGAAGAGACATAATACTGTGAAAAGGGAAACCCACATTTTATTGATGATAAATATTTTCAGCCATGCAGGAATCGAACCCGGAACCCATATCTCAGTAAACAGATACGTTACTGACTGAGCTAAGTTGTTGGACTTCTAATTAAGTAAAATAAGTTTTGGTGGTAGTTTAAATTCGAGAAATTACTTCCAGACTAATACTTAGGCGATATTAAATGACTTATTAAACTAAATGCTATTAAAGTTGAAACGAGCTATTATGCTATTAATAATCATAAATGCTTTTGTTTTTGAATACAAAATAAATACTCTTTAACTTGTAAAACATTTGAATTGCTATCTACAGAAAGGAAACATGTTCAAAAATACATACAGCGATTTATTTACACATTCATAGGCCCTATTGACAAACGCATCCTTTACTACATAAAAGCGTATAGCCCGGACGGGTAGTAATACGCGGCGCTAAATAATAAAATTTACTACATAAAGGAAACATGTGCTGTAAAATACTATTATGTGACGTCACTTAAAAAAAATGGCATTTGCCACAGATAGGGAAGAAATCCTATATTGCAAAATAATCTTGTTTTCAGCTTAAAATTGTTTGTTTTTGGCCACTTTTACTTTATATAGTTATCAACTCATTTACATATTTTGGTAAATTAATATGTGTAAGTGTAAGTGTAAAAAATAATGACTGTATTGTCCATATCCAACTCAATTGTTTGATTTACCTATCCTTATTCTCAAACCTCATCCAATATTCGCATTTATTACTTGTTTAATTATACCATTTTGTTGTTGTTAAAGGACTTAGATTTTATTCTTTTTACATAAATACACACTTTTTTTTATCACAAACTTGTGGCTATTGTATTCAACG
The DNA here is from genome assembly GCA_902151425.1 of Timema shepardi. Taxonomy (NCBI): domain Eukaryota; kingdom Metazoa; phylum Arthropoda; class Insecta; order Phasmatodea; family Timematidae; genus Timema; species Timema shepardi. The sequence continues at coordinate 31,172 of CABFVX010000796.1, forward strand.
CACTGTGAAAAAAAAACTTTTATTTTTTCCAATTGATGATTAAATAATAATTACTTATTTCTTAAATTCATTGCTGGAATTGAATCTTCTACCCAAGACTTTGGGCTAATTTCTTCCACCATAATAACTTAATGGTGGATATTCGCATCAGAACCTTACATAGGACCTCATCACATGCTTTTGAGCATCTCCTCCACCCATTCATTTTTCTGATGTATAATATCTCCTCTCTAATATTGGATGAATGACAAGGACCCTCTAAGGAACGCAATACATGGCGCACACACGCAGCAAAATTTATAGTTTCAAGGGGAAATTGATGTATTCAGGTTGGTTAATAGTATAGTATTTAATGTGTACATTCTAAACAAATTAAATACATCAAAAATCCATTATTATTAAAAACTCACTTCCCTCCCTACTTTGGAAATTGTTGGACCCACTTGTAATAGATGGACTTCTCAAAATGGAGGTTACAAATATAAGGATGCAAATTTAATGTATGAGATTTAGTACTCTCGTATTATTAAACACTGAAACAAACAAAACTTTGGCTGAAAACCAGGTGTGTAAACATAATATGATGAATACCAAACTCTATTAAACCTTATTATCATTTAATGTTGAAGTTTAATTTGGTAAACTATAAATATTAGTTATCAACCCACCCAACCCTTCACATTCATACAACTCCTCCTCATCCTGTTCTCCCCACACATATATAGCTATACTAGACCCTTACCCCCCCCCCC
>CABFVX010000796.1:36850-73120 GCA_902151425.1 Timema shepardi
GTTAAGGGTGGACAACCCTTATCACTAAGGGGTATGAAAAATAGATGTTGGCCGATTCTCAGACCTACTCAATATGCTCACAAAATTTCATGAGAATCGGTCAAGCCGTTTCGGAGGAGTACGGGAACGAACATTGTGACACGAGAATTTTATATACAGTATAAGATGTATATATTTAGCACCGAGTCTTACTACTCGTTCTGTTATACACCTATGTACTAGTAACTTTGAGTTGGGGAATAGGAAGGATGAATTAAAAAGAAGTGTACCCGCATTTGCGCGGAGAAAGTGTGGAAAATCATTTATTAAAACACCACCCTCAGTTCACCCGACCGGGATCCAATTCTGATCTCCCTGTCATCGGCAGTCTAGTTTATTATGAAAGTAGCGCCTTAGACCACGCGCCACAAAATAATTGATTTCTAATACATGTGTATAAGCAAGGAGGGAAAGCTCCTAGGGATTTATTACCACCCTACCCCCACCATTTAGGGATATTTTGATCATGGATTCTAGATATTGATCTGACAGAGGTGTTGGCGTATCTGTGAAGAAGAGTTAACGCTAGGAACAGAAGGAACATGAAGGGAAGTAAGAAATCATTGGATTCCTAAAATGGATGCCAACGTAACTGCAATTGGAGAAACAAAAAAAATAAAGTTGAAAAAGGAGGTGAAAGCATCCAAAGGGTCAACAAGGGAATGAAAGAAAGTCAAGTATCAGAAGGCGGGTTCAAATAAATCGACAGTGAGTTTTATAAAAAATAAATCTAAAGGAGTGAGATTTAGAAGTATAAGATGAAGGAAGTACACATTTTCAAACCTAGCCAAAGAATTATTGTAGCTAATTATGGTGAGTACTTACTAAGCACTTTCTAAACACATAGAAAAATCTAACCGTAATACACAAAGTATAACATTAATTAGTCCAAATAGGATATTTCTAGCTTCTCGATTCATTGAAGTGATTTTCAACCACATCGGTGTCATGAGACGCTGACGTATATTACAATGTACTTGTGACGGGAAGGTTGCAATTAGAATCTTTTCTGGGTGTATTTAGGATGGATTTTCTCAAATTGGGTTTTCATTCTAATAACCACGCAGATATATGTACACCTTATCTAAGACAAGACACTACCATCCTCATTCCTACTACAATTTTTATAATAAATTCGTAGATAACACGGACTAGTGAAAATAAGTTTATTGATGATTTTATTTTTATTTACTTGTTGACATTATTTTTCTTTAACACTATGTCTTTGATTAATGGCGTTTAATTTGTGAGATTTCTTAATTTAATGTCATTATGTTAGATGTCATACTAAAGTTAAAACATACCGCCAGTGTCTTGAATACATATTGTAAGCTAAGCCTCACAGAGAAGAATATGAAACCTCAAAGGAAATAAGTATTTGTTGACAATTTAAAATAAGTATCAAATCATCATGCTCTTTCATAGAAACAACATTATTCTATTTTATATACTGGAAGGAAATATGAGGTGTCGCAATGATTTAAGATACCATCAACACTAAATACTTTACACTATCTCCAGGAGTTATTGTGTTTGTTTAGTGGTGACTACCATGGGTTGTAATCTCTAAGGGAACCAAATAGTTAATACTGGCAAACACTTGGTCATTTTTTGGTTTTCGTGTGGTCAAACTTCACTTGGATATAAAACAACTGCGCTGGTCCGTCAATGTTTCCAGTATCTCCTTCTTATCCCAAAACATTACTTTACAACTTTCCAATATAATTGAAAGCGGGGAGATTTGGCAGCAGTTAACCGGCAGAGGGTTAAGATAAATATGTTCTCCATTAAGATCCACAGTTCCTTCAGCGGTGATATTGAGTGTAGTGGATCGTTAGCAGAGGGAAAACAGGCTTGAAATGTCTGTAGTAGTAAATAAATATCCTCTCAATCACTATCGAAATTACAGTGCAATGCCTACGCACAACATTTCCACATATCATCATTGTGTTTGGGGTTGGCTAAGCTATTAAAGGCCGATCAAACTTTACTTGTATTGAAAATATTCCACGAGCCACTAAAGAAAAATACACAAAACCACAAATATTACATTGATGTAGCTCCCTCCTCCGATCGAAACACTAGTTGAACCCCATTAACATTCACGATGGAAAGAGGTTGTAAAGATTAAAAAACAAATATGAAACACCGCGATGAAGGAAAAGAAAAGATTGAACTAAGTTATTTATAGCGAGGAAGGGAAGATGCGATAAATATTACAAAAGAAGTCTTAAAAAGACAACAGGGATAAAAAATGAGTAAAAACCATTCTGAAAATGTGAGGTTAGGAAGGCAAGTAGGGATGAATTTTAGTTTCTGATGCCTTAGAATATAATTTCGGTAATTAAAGGAAGTGAGTTTATAACAGTTTCAGATCAGGATTGTACCAACTCACACACGTCGTCTGGGGAAGAGGGGGGTGCAATTTAGGGATTACAAAAGTTTCTAAGAGTCATCAATAATTTCTCTGGTGAAGAGATAGAAAATATCATTGATTCCAGCATTTCCTAGAGAGCAACGCGTGACAACCATCCATGATTAATGGAGTCATTCCCCGGCCGGGCCAAATAAACTTAACAGATTCGAGTCGGATAAGTTGATGGTAGACCGGATGGGTAAAAAGACGCATAGCATTAAAAAACAAAATCATCCACGGTGAAAACATTCTAACAATTTTATTTTTATCACTGCTTATTACTACCTTTTCAGGTTATAGACAAATTAATTCATACTTTCTGTGTAATGAAAAGTATAAGGAGACTGCACACAAACTATCACTTATTAATTTTTTTCCCTTAAACAGAATATTTCTACTCTCTCATATATTTATTTTAATTACTGTAAAATGACAGCGCATCAATTAAAATGATGGATTCTTTCTTGCTCGCCTCACTCTTTTTTTTAAGGCGGCATATCGTGCTTCACTATAGAGCACACCCCAAACGATTTAATTTCAATTGATTTATTTCTAGAAGTATTAATCTAGTAGGGGACCTACTGCTTTAGAAAAAAAAAGAGTTATGGTTAAGTTTTCTATGTGTCTCTTGAGATGTTGATTAAATTGAATTTCATAATTATTTAAAAATTTCAAACCTGATAAATCCCAATTTAGTAGGCCTATTATTCGATTCACCATCTACTTAGGTGAATAATAATAATAATAATAATAACAATAACAATAATACAATATTTTGATATAGTGATCTTACAAAGATAAGGAGTCTTATATAAATGATACTGTCTGTCCTGCCTACACAATGATTTCCTGCTCTTTATTCTAGTTATTATAACAAGAAAATGTATAAAGTTGAAACTCCTGGCAAGATCAGAAAGAAACAACCGAGGCTTGGAGTATCTGTAGAAACTCTTGATGATTTTACAAACGATTCTTTTCGTCAGGTTATCTACAGAATGTATCACGAAGGTTATTGCAAATGCGTGGACAAATTTGTATGGTTTTTACCCTGTTGTGTCTTGAAAGTTTAGGTTTTAATAATTTATATTGAGAAAGGATAACCGATTTACAACCTACATATAAATAAAGTTGACTTTTCATGCATAAATACATTAATCAAATAAACAATATGATGGAGCAAAGTTAAAAACGCATGTTAGTCAATATTTTCCCCTTTTTTATATTAAGTAAATTAAAAGGTTTCAAGTTATCCTAATGTCATTAATATATGATTTTACTTATCCTTGTGAATAAAATGACAATCTAAACATATTCATTATTCGATATTTTATCTAAAAAATCTCATATATGTATAAGTCTTGGCGCTCCCTCCCTTGTTTTTGGTAGGCTACTTTCTAATACAATCCTTATTCAAGGGGTACACTACCAAAATTACTTATCCCTAGCGATTTCAACATTATTTGATACATATTTATTTGTGACCGATTAATATTTATTATTATATTATATACCTCTTTCCAGGTGAACATGTTTTAATGGACTTTATTTTGATGGCAATCAGGAACGCAGAAATTGATTTCCATGGAGGTAAATCGACCTTGTCAAAACTTCTCAAAGTAATATGCTTCAAGTGGCAGAAGGATTGTGGGAGAAAGGCTTTGATGGAAGAACAAAACATATGTGCGAAGAGAATATGTATTCTTCGAGAATACCTCCAGCATACATCCGATTCAATATATGTGTATTTTGTTTACCTTGATGAAATCTAAATTTTCTCTAGAGGTAACAATTATTTATTATTTTATGGACAAAGTTTGAATTGTGATATAGTACTTATACAATAGCACTAAATGTTTAATCTTTAGTTGTGTTTTATAGTTAATAACATCAAATTGGGGCTGCAGAACATATAAAACATACATTAGACAAATTCTCATATTGCACACCCTCACAATAGTTGGTGAATTTATTTATTCATGTTGATATAAATACATCAATTTTTTACAGGAACCGTTTATAAAAGGTGGCAAGACAATACAAAATGTACTTGTAAGGGACGGTCGATGACTGATGGCAAAAGATTCATTGTCTTGCATGCTAGCTCAAGAAAGGGTTTTGTGGAAGGTGCTTGGTTATTGTTTGCATAAAAAAAAGACCATAGGAGATTATCACGGGGGAAACTAACTGTGAAAACTTCGAAACGTGGATGAAAACTAGCTACTGATTAGCCTCAAGGAACTTTCTGTTATAGTCGTTGACAATGCTCCATTTAATTCTATACAGGTTAGTGAAATACTAATATAAGCTTTCACAACACACACGCATTAAAGACACTTTCAATCAAAAAAAGGTTGTACACACTTTCACAACTGTTATTTCAATTTTTTTTTAAATATATCTTATTATCTAAGCTAATTTGTTAAATAGATGAATTAACTAAAGTCTTGAAGTATCTCCATATAAAGGATGTCCAGTCACAAAACAAAGTATATTAATAAAAAAACTTTTAGATGGAGAATTTACCAACCAAGATTTGAAAGGAATGGCATGACTTCAAAAGAATGGTATAGCATTAGCTCCGTTTGCTTTGAGGGGAGAACTAATGGCCCTCGCCTTGGCAAACAAACCTATAAAGAGGTATAAAGTTGATGAAATGGTCATGGCATATGGGCACCTCCATATCATTGCCAGTACAACCCAATATAACTGGTCTGGGCACAATGCAAATCATACTACAACGAACATACAGGTTGTGACAGTAAGAATGATGATGAAGCTGTTAGAAAAATTTGGGAGGAAGCCCCTGCTCAAGTTACCCCTGAGAGGTATAGTTTTAGAAAATAATGTAATTGTTATAGATATTCTACCTTGTTCCCTTTAATAAGATAATATGATGCATAATTATGGACTTGTGTGCGTGTGTGTGTATATATATATATATAGTAATAGAAATAGTAAAAGCAGAACACTATCAATTTGAATAATGAAAAACATAACTAATTGAGTACGTTGTGCGCCATTCCCAATGTCTAGGAGAAAAGAATAAATATAACAAAAAAATAACTCCAGCTCAACTAACCGGCAGCCTTTACACTCGGGACCACTGGGTGCGCTCAGGAACATTACTGGATTGTACAATGTAACTAATCTTAAATTATAATAAAATAAAATAAAGATTATCGATAATTGTGTGATGTTATTATTATTGTGGTCTCTTTCTGAGCCTAGATCCAAATCCTACCTAATAAGGCATGCCCCCTAAATTATAAAACTAATAAAAGTATTGTTAAGCAATACTTGAAATAAAAATAAAATAAGTTTTACATTGAATTATAATGGCTAAAGCAAATAAAGGGTCTTTTAAATTCCTAGTAACACGATGAATATTAATGATGAGCTTGATCTCACCCAATAATGTAGTCTGACGATTTCATGTACTGGTAGTAAATCTGTATTATTCTTCTCTGTAGTTTGTTCTTTATCATGTCTACATAAAACTCCCAATAATCTTTTCCTGATAATCAGCTCCTATTTTTCATGCTTTTGCATGGCCGAGATTGATGATTCATCATATAATATTCACTTTTGAAAACCGGCCCAAATTGAATCTTCCTTTATATTTTTTTCAGTCCTTCTTAAAAAAAAATCATCCAAACATGCTATTTTGTTTTTATTTAAAAAAATAAATCTCTGGCCTTGGAGAAATAAATGATTTGAACTTCACGCATAAATTTCAGAAACATAATAAATCAAGATTGAAATAGTTCGGAAATCCACCACTCTTTAAAGCAGATAGCGTTAAAATCACCTACAAAAATAGTAATAAACATGGCGGGTTGACATTTCATGAATTAAAATAAACAAATAAAATGTATTACAATGAAATAAAGGTAAGTAGGTTTTATATATATATATATATATATATAAATATATATATAAATAATGTAATATTTAAATATGACAAAACCTCTATTAACGGACGAAATCAAATTGTGGAATAAAGTTTACCTGTCAGACGGTGCACACAAAATGCGGAGCAACCTGTAATCCAATTCAACTCCTAACCCCTAACCTAGCAAAGCCTAGCCTAACCTAACCTAACCTATTCTCCATTTTCCATTTTGAACAAAGTCATTATGAATTTAATTTTTACTCCACAGTTAGCGTAAGGATATTGCCGAGCTTGGATGAATTGTTCCACAATTTGTATGCACCGCTATTAACCATAGTCATGATTGTCTATCAGACCAAAGAACTAATTCAATTTGAGTTTAAATAGGACTTTCTCCCATCTGCCTCCCCCCGCCCCCAGTACTCTTCATTAATGTCATCAATGTTGGCAAAAAAAAATTGAATTTTCTAAAAGGTATCTCTTACCTTATTGACAGTTTAGCTCCATTTTTGATAAAACTTATGCCTAGTCCAATGATATTGTCGAGTGGTTAGGAAGGCAAATTGTAGACCTGGTTTGATCCTAGCACGGACATAACATATAAAAACATTATTTTATCACGTTTTACCCGTCCGCTTGGGACATCCGCATTTATCTACACTGTTTGGAAGAGAGAGGTGTAATTTAGAGGGAATATATCACCATAATTTGCACGTATGAATAATAGGAAAGCATTTAGGAAAAGCAACCTTCAGTACACCAAGCAGGGATTAGACCCCCAACCTTGGTACACGTGCTCATTTATGCGGGTCCTAAAATATTAAGTACTTTTGTACAGTCCCTTGAGTGTCGATATCACGTAAGCTACAAATGATTTTAAAACTGTTATTACCTTCTCAAAATTGTAGTTCCTATTTATCCCTAGTACCTTTAGGTGCAATCTAAGGGACCGGTACAAAGATAATGAATAGGCCTACTTTCAGCACTGTATAATATTGAATTGAAGATTATAAGTAAAATGAGAGTTAATAGTGTCAGTATCTGTCTATTGGTGACTTCTACTACTTAACCTAAAAGGTCGGGTCCATGAGAAATGATTTTTATGACCTGTGTACACATTTTTCTAGCATGGTATTGAAAAAACACGTTTTTGATAATATAAACATTTTCCATCTGAGATAGAACCGCATATTTTCAGGTCAACCTAACATAATCTAGCAACAGCCAACGCTTCCGGTAATTCAAATAAAAACTTTTTTAAAGTTCAAGAAAAACTTGCATGGGTGCCCTTTGATAATAATATCTGAAGTAGCATTGCAATTTATCATCACCAGGTTGCCTGTGTTCAGCGAACCATTCTAAACTAAATTAGCAAACAAATTAATCTGAGAAATAAACTACGAAAATATTACAGGGAGTCTACTTCATAAAAAAAAAGAAAAAATGGCGTAAAAATGAGTTTAAAAGAAATCGAGCGCAAAAAAAAATTACAAACAACAATCCTCTTCTCGTGAGATGTTCTTAAGGGGGCTACCTACTGGAGCATTGAAACACGTTTCAAAACTACACGAATTCTGCTTTATTTAAGAAGTGGTTTGTTATTTCAAAATACGACTCACGCAAAAATGGTGAGGAAATATTTCCATAAGATAAGATAAAACTTGCATTTTTAGTTTTATATTTAAAAAAAAATTGCCAGAAAAGATAAATTTAACTCACTTTAATGAACTTTTTACGTGAAACATCGCAATTATGAAATCGAAGTAATTGGTTAGGAACATAATACCTCCTCAAAAAATAAAGTTTATTTTTAACAGGGGCACAATTAACATTCTGAGATAGTAGAGATCTGTTTGAATGGTTTTGAAGCTTCAGATCTGCAATTTTTCTAAATAATTAATTTCTGCAGTTTAAGCACATTTCATTTAAAGTAGATGGAACCCTTCAAACAAATCTAATTTCTAAAATGTAAGCTAGCAGATAGTTTTATTACCATCCACCACCCCTCGTTTTTCCGTCCCAGTTAGAGTTGGTTGTGGCGCAGCGATTATTAGGATAGTTTTTGTTAAATTTCTGTTTAGAATCATCAAAGCAAAATCAAAGTAAAATAATCTTTTCAACCTGTTTTCAAAAAATGCGCATAATATTTTATTAAATGGTATTCATTTTCTATTTTAGTACCCCATGACTTAACTGACAACAATTAAGTATTTAAATAAAATAAACCTTTGTAAGTTATTGTACAAAATACATTAAATCAGTCACTGTCATTAAAAAAATATATTTACTGGTGGTCACGTGATATACTCTCAATAGGCTGGATTATCAGTGAGGGGGAGGAAAAGGTTCTAATCTCGCGTGGGTATAATAGGGGACGTGTGTGCAATTTCCACATGTGGTTTATCTCTGTAGTTTTTTTTACTCCCCTATCTATGTATTATTTTCATAGAAATTTCTCCTCGTCCTTCTCTCTAGGTTCGGTTATTTATTGCCAGTAATCAATACCGTAAGATAATTAGAACATGTAAACAAAATAAAGCCAAACTAAAACGTTTGATAATGTATTTAAACTGCATTTCCTAACCAGATGGTCTATATCAGCACAAGACCTATAAAATAGTTTTCTGTAGCTGAATTGACAAAACCCTGGGCTCCTTTAGTCTTGTATACGGATTCCCTGACCACTCACTCTAATGACGTAGGTAATAACTGCGCTGGTGAAATGTAGAAAGCTGGCAGCGTTCCAAAGATGAAGTATTGCTTACAGGCTCGCTATCATCTTAACACTGGAGATCCTGTCCAGACTTCCTTGTTTTTGTTTTTTTGTGATCGAATGAGTCCTTTATCCCACCCACCCCTATTTTATACCCCCTCCCCATTCACCCCACCATTTATTTCCCTTCCACTTCGATCTGCAACTAAATGGATTTACGAGAGAAGAGGGTTGTAGCTAGCCGAAGAGCTATAGGGGTTGAAAATATCGTTCAAACCCGAGAGGAAGCTCATCAATTTGTTCAATTGTTCTTCTTATTCTCCCCCAATCCCTGTACAAATCCAAATCCATAGTCTAGCTTCAAAAGTTCCGTAGCTTAGCTTTGGATTTTGGAGAGTGGATACCCAACTTAGTTGTTAAATCACGGTCAGTCGAATTTTTAAAAAAGTGTTTTTCCTTAGTAAGCAAATAATATATCATATTAACGTGCCGGTTTGAATTGCAATGACACGGTTCGGTTCTAACTGGTGTGATAGGAACTTTTTATTAACTGATTTAAAAACTGAGAATAATTCACTCCCTGCTTGTAATTCAGTTAGTTTAATTTTCTAAAACACACTTCGGTGGAAGAATGTGTCTAATGTGTCTCTCTTGCAATAATGTGGACTGACGAGAGAATATTGGGGTTCACTTCCCATTCAAGTCAACTGAGGGGGGATTTTACTAAATGGTTTGCAGCTCCTCTTCCGTTCAAATGCGGGAACACCTCCTCTATATTCAACTTTCATCATCATCCTTAACGTAATTAGTGCATAGGCGTATAGCCCCTACACGTAATAAGATGTAGTGATAACAATTAATTTTTAATAAACGAAGCGTTCTTTTGTTAATGAATGCCGTCATATTTATTTGTCCTGTTGAAGAAATCACCTCTGTAAGATTGTTTAATGTTTATAGGCCCATTCAATAAATACAATCACCACCTTTGTAGTCTAGTGATCAGAGTTCTTTACTATGGATTCAGACGTCCCGAGTTCGATCTCCTAAGCTTTCAGATTGTTCTGTGAAGCAATGTCTCTGGTATGGGGTCAGACTCAGCCTCTTTCGGACAAATGAAGAGCTACTTTAATGAAAAAGTGGCGGCTCTAGACAAGAAAACTGAGATTAACCACCGAAGGTTTCGTTGTGCTGACCACATGCCACCGTATATCTACCTAAGCTGGCGCTATCTTCGCCAGAATACGACAGCCAATTGGTTGGCTTAGCTCGATTGTGTGCTGATGCCATGAAGGTTATTTTTTCACTGAACATACTAGTAAATAAACAAAGATACATACGATTGATTGAAATTCATAAATTAGATTCAAATACCACCACTGAAAAGTACTAATATGCAACCGTGACTGAGGGGTTGGATGGGATTATTGTAATTTCTATTCATCATTTACTTGAAGGGTGCTCGTTGGTTTAGAGGAGACATAGATATAAAAGGAAAAAGAAGTTAAGTTAGTGACAGTGGGAGAAACTTTTGAAAACATCAGCGACCCTGGTGGAGAGATATTAGTTAATTACTGTAGAAAATCAGTTTTATTCAATAAGATTGTGACTTATTGGTATATATATATATATATATACACACACACACACACACACACATTCAACTCATGGATTTTCTAACCATCTGCTGTGTTTTATTTTGTCAATTGCATCAAGTTTTTTAAACACAAAAATGTGATTTTATTATTTTTTCACCCCAACTCCTTGTTAAATTACTTTATTTTATAAGTTATTATTTTAAATGATTACCTCCCCCCTGACCCCATGTATACAACTAAAGCTATCTAGTGCACCCAAGATTGCACCTATAGGAAGATCCAGCCAGATCACTTGCAGCTCAGCCTCTTTTGTTTGAAAAAGAGAAACTCCGATCTGAAAAAAAAAGGTTGGTTGGGAATTGGAGCGCAAGGCTTGGACAATCACGCCCTCAGCAGAGGAATTTGTACAAACACTCACAAGGGAAATGGAGGTGGGGGAGTGTAGACCAGGGCGTAATTACTCGTCTTTCTTGGTATGTAAGTGACGGGGAGGTTGGGGTTAGAATCTCAGCTGGCTGTAGGATAGACCGAAGTGAATCAGATCAAAATAATCTTTGAGACTTTTTCAGCTGTATCTATGTTCTAAAGGTGTTGTCTTTCTGTGAGGGCTACCTTCATGCCCCACCCTCCTCTCCCCACCATCCCCCACGAAAACAAAACCTGACAGATCCATATTGCGGAGCATATATTTAGTGCTGGCTGGAGATCCAAGTGGAAATATATTAAATGCACGAAGGACTATTTCCATAACAATTATTACTAGGACTTTTTAAACGAAAGGTTATGCTGAATCTTATGCAAGTAGTAATTATATTTACAGTTTGTAGTGTACTAAATCAGTATGGTAAGTAGTTTAAACAAAACTATTATGATAGTTTTGAGAGTAGCCTATACCTTATGGCCACATTTTTTATTTTTTTTCATGGGGATAAGGATCCTGGAGTTTTTCAAAGGTATATAGTTGTTACGTTAAAACTGCGTGTTTTTTCGTTTCCCATATAGTTTCCAAATCTATTCGCAAACCGTCTGATATGTCATGGTCTCAATAAATGATGAATGAGATTACGTATGAGGTGAGAGCTTATGAAATGACTCTTCATCGAACCACTGATTACTATGAACTTCGATAATATACAATCGTAAAGAAGTTCTCGGATCAATATTACCAGCCCGATCCACAGCTTCAATTACTAGTGCTGACACACTTCTTACAACTGAGGATAAAAAAGAATAAGAGATCATTGTTAAAAATAAAACAAGCAAATTTTCTTCCACAAAGTCGAGTAATAAAGGTGTTAAGCTGACACAATGAATCAAAATTAAGGGCAAACGCAATCCCTACTGGGATTGGTATCGCATTTATTGATGTTTAATTGCACAGATGTGAAGAATGATGTCACAAGCTGTTCAAACAGGAGGGGAAAAGGGAATAATTTACTTCCGGAATATGTGTTAACTAAACTATCTCTATATAATTAAAGTATTTAGATTTTATTTCAAAAGTGTGCTCATGACATTCTTTTTTTAAAGTTGTTTTACACTTAAACTGGTGAGCTGCTTCGTCCCCAATTTCAGAGATGTCTCATCTCTTTAATTTTTCATTGCATAGAGCCCAAGCCAAAGGTGTATATACTAACAATTAATAATAAAACTTGTCTTTGATTATTGGCAGTGAAGAAAATTTTATCTGATTCGCCCCGGTATGTCCTACTGAGTTGGTTCATTATAAATTATTTCTCACTCTCCTTCCGCGCAAATGCGGATGCACTTCCTCTGAGTTCTACCCTCTATTATCCTTTAGCTCATTAGTATAATTAGGTAGCTAGTTTTGATGGGTGGTAAGATGAAGAACATGGGAATAAGGCTAAATGGTATCAAATTAATTTTAGTTCTTCTCAAAATGAAATGTAACTCTATTGTATCAAGTAAATCACTCCCTATCCAACACAACAAGGGTATTTTAAATCACAAAGTTGGTACAGTACTTCACGGAGACTTGGCGACTTGTCAATTGGGTTGAAATCTATTGGGGACGTTATTGAATACTCTACGCCGCGTCAAGAGACACACAACCAAAGATAACAAAGGAAAGGCGTCAGCGTCTTTTCGTCAAAGATGACAGGGCTGAGTGAGGAGAGATTCCAGAAAAAAAAAACCCAGCAATGATGATGATGATAGTAGTAGTGACAGTCTCCCTTACCTCGTTCTATATCTTCTTCCCTCTCTCCCCTCAATAACCATCATTTGTCAACGTCGAGACACTGTCGTTGTGCAGTTGTAACGATGGCAACAACGCAACGGCCCCTAAAAAAAGATGGCAACGTCGCGTCGTCGTCACGTGTCTCTCCCATCGTCACTTCCTCCCCAAACCCTTTCAGTATCTTCCCCTCCCTTACCCCCTTTTTATTACAATTCCTCCTCCTCTCTCCTATCAACGTGTCTCCTTTTTCCCCACGTCCTACTCCGAGAACATGGAAATTATATTACCCGCTGGCGATAAATTGAATAACATTAATAATTACGTGCTTGCGGGGAGAAATTAATAATGGATGGTTTTGAACATCATATTGTGTTACTTTGAATGGGGATGTTGGAGATGGCAGATCTCCACGTACTCGACTCAATCAGGGAGAGGAGGGTGATAAACATTGTCTGGAGGGTGATCATTATTTAAAGATACAAGAGCTCAAAGTGGAATTATTGGAAAATGCAATGTGAACTATGAAAGACCACCGTATCGGTGGCCCCATGTGCTAAGTTGTCAAGCTCAAATAATATGGTTCATCGGTGATGGGGAGGTCTGGGTTCGAGTCCTAGCCTGGATGTATTGAGATTGTTTTCTTGAATGGTTTTCTCCATTCAGTTGTGGGTATACTTCCTTTTAATTACACCTTGCTCATTTCTACCCCTATAATGGCCAATATCCAGGATGGGTAGTAAGCCCCGTATCTTAGTATCACTACAAGTTACATAAGTTTAAATCAAGAGAATAGGACAAGTAAGGATAACTTTAAGAATTAATCGGTAATTAATATAGAGGAATAATTTCGAGATACAAATTATTGCACCCGACCAGAACCGAACCTTAGCCTCTTGAGTCAAAGTCAAATGTGCTGACCACGCTTTTACTCTTACTCTCAAGTAGACATTTCTACTCAACCTCTTTCCTCCTTGTTATAGTTTAAGATTAATCCTCTTATGACATTTCGTTGAATCTTAAAAAGGGAGACCATGATTTGTTGTAATTATTTGCGGAGAAGACTTCAGACCCTGTAGATCCAAGATAGTTTTAAGTTTTGATGATGGGAAGGCTATAAGAGGAGGGGGGAATGGGTTGTCTCGTGTCAAGGGATTCCATTCCACTCTGTCTGTTCTGGCAAAGTGTAGGAAAAGGTTTGGTTTAATCCTCTGCAAAAGCGCAGGCGACTAGACTAAAACCGGTGGCCTTGAGTCTGTGTGACAATCAGCCATGCTGGTTCCCCCCCCATCTGAAAGCTTTAAGCGTTTACCAAACTTGAACGTGGTTGACTGCATCTAAGAACACAGCCACCCCCTTATCCGCCCCCTAATAACCTCTCTAACCCTCCTCATCACTTCCCAGTTTCTTCAAGAGATGGGATCTGGTCTCTTCTATTTGAGAGCACCTTCTAATTCAGCCCATATACACTCGCACCAATGGTCACTTAATCCAAAGCATCACACTCACATTAGACTGGATTGCTGGTGTAGGAAATAGGTTGAGGTTCGAGTCTCAACCGAAGGCACTCGTGATGGTTTTCTAAATGTTATTTATAGCTATAGCTTTTCCATCCTCTCTCCAAACTAATTCGAGTACATTTCCTAAAAGTACCTTCCTAATCCCTACATCGTATCTTCAACCGTTAAAATAATCCTTTTTACGTATAATTCTAAAAAAATAAAACGCCAATACGATAATTTCTCACTCCAACTTATATTTAATCCTTTTAAAATACTATTAGGCTCGGCACACCGGCTATTAACGGCTCAATCCAAGGGATATGAAAGTGTAAATTTGCTTAGAGGGCGTTAAACAGCAATAGTGTGGAGAGAAAATGAAAAACACACACGTGGAAAACCTGTCCCAATCCTTAAGTGCACCCGGCTGAGATTAGTGTCTCAAATTCCACGTCACCAGCAAACAAAATACGACTGAAGCCTTTTAGGTCAAATTCAAGTGCACACATAGCTCACCTCTTCCCAATCTTTTAAAGTACCTAAATAAGTCTGACGATAATGACTTAATATAAACGACCAATAAATAAATATATATATAAAACAATGGTCGAGTGTTGCTAAGCGACGTAAATTTAGTTTAGTTTTTTTTTATCCTCAAAATAAATTATGGAGTATATTTAATGGTTCCCTTTCTCCACCAAACTGAAATAAGCCATGTGCTACTCCCATGTGCATCATTCTGGAACGTTGACAAAATGTTGTCCATCCTGAAGAGGGCAGTTGGATTCCTGATTCACGAAGACTACCGGTACTACTTCCTGGCCTTTACTGTGGTCGTGACGCTGATGTTGCAGGTGTGGCAGCTCCTCTCAGACCAGTTAGATTTCCCTTCTCTCTGGGAAAAAGGCCCGGAGACCCTCTTCTTCCTGTCGGCCCTGACGTTGTTCGGAGTCCTCTATGTGGACGTGAGCTCCCAGCTACGACAGCTGCACGCGGGGCAGAAGAGGAACTCTCGTCTAGTCAGGAATTTGGAAAGCAAGTTGGAGCTCTGCTTGGAGCAGAGCACGGAGATAGTAGACCGGTTCAACGACGGCTTTGTCGAGTGCAGTCGTCTGCTTCAGGTTTGTGTGGGTAGTGGTGGTGATGTGGTTTCAAAGGTAGACGTACACTACGGTGTCTCACATCAGCTCATATAACTCCTAACAAGCTCGGAAAATAATTTCACTCTGGGGGTTCCCTCTAATTTTTACTTAATTTCGTACAAAATAATGTAGATATATGAGTTTCATGAATACTAAAATTGTTGACATTTCTAAGGTCAATGCATCCACTAAATTTTAAATAAGATAGGTTAATTTATAATATGATCGTTCTAGGGTCAGTGTGAACTAACCATTTGGATATAATTTCTCAAGCCTCTAAAATACGCCTTATTAATAAATCCATCTTATGTAAACTTTAATCAACACATTTTCCCAAAACATCTCAACAGTTTGCGTCTTAATGAGAATCGTTAACTATACTATTTTGTAATAAAATTGAGAATAATTAGTAAACACCAACAAGAGTAATATTTTCTGAGCTGATAAGAATACACATGAGGCAGTGCATTATGTCATATTTTGTGCAAGCATCAAGGCATCAAGCTCGCTATATACTTTACTACCAGTGATGGGAGGTTGTAGTTCGTAACCAGGCTGGGTGTGCTCATCCTAGTATCTATTAGAGGTTCTTCTCCTTCTGACTCTAAGTAGATGCGGCTACATTTCCTCTAAATTATGTGTAATTTTATCCAAGCCAAGGTGAACTTATTATATTCAAGTAGTTGACCTGAAAGTCAAATAGGAACCAGTTAATTCACTTAGGTTAGTTAACTTTTGAGTCTAAGATGAAACTAGCCTTGCAATGGTACGGGTCTAAAGAGCTGTAGCCAGACTTCCTTTAAACCCATGGCAGAATACTCCGGTGGTGAGTAGGATGGAGGTAGATAAGAGATTTAGAGTGAATGTATCAGCATTTTTCGTGGAGGGAGTTTGGGAGATACTTTAAAAAAAATAAAACCTGCCAGCTGGAATTTAAATCCGTCACCGGTGGTAAACCAAACCAAGAAATACATTGAAGCCTTTTTCAACGTATTCATCGTCGCATATTTGTTTAAAATCCACTAACTTAATATGAGTCTAAGGCGACGATTGGGACGAGAACTCAGCCTTAAGTTGACTTGGGGAGAAAGGATGAGGGGGAAATAAAACACCCACATTTCTCTTAAATGGCAAATCATACCCAACACAACTTTGGTATAAATATAATACCCACCAATGACGATGACTCGTCCTCGTAGCATGATGGTTGGAGAGGATGACCACGAGCCCAATATACGGTGTCTCAAAGGGGTGCTGTATATTTTTTTAAAGAATTAGTTGCTTCCTATCCTTAATATACTAAAAATACTTGAGTTAAGGTGCTCATTGTTAAGTGGTTAATAGTTTTAGTTTAGTTTAAGGGTTTGTTCAGCACAGTTTCCTGTCTTGGCCTGTTGCCAGGATAAGCAAAGTTTGTTAAAATTATACATGTGAATTGTTAATAGCACTATGCAGAACATTCATTTGCAATAGATAGACGGGAAGACATTCCTATATTTAGTATGTTGAACAGTTGAAATGTGTGAATTAGTCAAATTAGGACTGAGGGGTAAAGAGCCTACTGTGACACAGCTACAGTTTCAACAATTTCTACCTACCCTGGAAACATCACACAACACGATAATGAGTCAGAACCGGTCTTCTCTGTTTATAAGAATAAAATATAGTGTTCCCAAACCACTGGATGTATTTGAATGATCGTTTATCACTAAATGGAAAGGACTCATCTTGTCCAAGAGTCTCTGGGACATTTTATTTTAGCACAACGTCTTGGGGTATAGTTTCTAATGAATTAGGGATTAGTTGGAAGAAAGTGCAACCACATTCGCATGGAGGGAGAGTGGAAAACCATTTAGGAAAAAACCATGCTCAGTGCACCCTGCTGGGATCAAACCCCAATCTCCCCATCTTGATCGGTTTAGTCCAACACTAGAGAAGTGCGCTAGACCACGCAGCCACCGAAGCGGGTGTGCGCCTATTAATAACATTTGATTAATGTAATAGCCTACGTATATAAATAATGCCACTAGAAGTAAAATAAGGTATCAAATTTCCATTCAAGGCTCAGTGAGATGATTTACATAATGTTATGATTAGTAGAAACAGATATTTTGATTAGCTGGACATAATCTATACTAATACATTGATTTTATTAATTTTTTTTATTAGTAGGCCTAATTACATAATTTGTGAAGATATGTACAGCTTAAATAGCTAAACAAGAATATTTATTTAAATATTTCACGCATTATTTAAACATATTAATTAATTAATAAGAAAATTATGCTACTTCTAGACACAATCATTATATACAATATATATTTAATACAAAATGGGAGAACAGAAGCTTACTAGCGTGAACTGGAACTGTATTTACAAGTAATATAGTTGTTTCACATTATTTTGACCATCTATGGCAGTTGGAAAGTTACTAAAAATATATTGGTTTTCACTCTCCTAAAAATTCATGGTACTCTGAATGGTGATTTCAATTTAAAACCTCTTGTCCAAGTTAAAAAAACACACTTTACAATGTGGATAGATGCAGAATTATTTTAGTGACGTTTCAAATATCAGAAAGGTTAAATAACCCGTGAACCAGTTATATTTCTTTCAGTGGCAGTTTGTAGGTTCTGCTATTAAAGAAATGTTTGATATTGAATTGGAGGGATTATTTTATTAGTATAGTACAGTCCTGTTAAACATTGTTTGCTTAGGTAACATCCCACTAGTAAAGAAAGATAAATACGAGACTACTCACAGAAAGTGTAGTAGGATTCTAGTAGGGGATAGAGGGGCAAGACAGGGAGGGCACTCGAAAAAAAAAAACAGCTGCAGTTAATAAAATAAATACAATTGATCTGAAAAGTATGTATTTATTAGTACAATGCTCTATAGTATTTATAAAATTGAATTCAACATTATATTTTAAAAATTAAATTAAATACAAATTCTATAGTTATACTAGCTTTTACTCGTCGTGGCTTTGCCCGCCATAATTGATAACATCTTTTAATCTTTAACTAAATTGTTTAGGTCATAAATCAAACTTTAATTTTTTCAAATATCTATGCGTTTTTCTAAGTTTTAGCTGTCAATAATTTTGCCGTATTATGTTATCTTTACTTAAACATTTTAATTCTCACTTTTAAATATTTCGTAGTAAAAGAAATATATATTATTAAAGGTATTAATTATTAATTTAAATTTTTTAATGTTTACCTTCATAATTAGTAAGGTAAATAAATAAATGATAGACCCTAATATTTTTTTCGAACAACATAGCTAAAATCATATATTTATTATTTATTTAAATTTTCACTTATATATTACTGCAAAATGGTTTTGTAGATGACGTTGTACGATTTGTTGTTTTCGGCAAGTACATGTAAGTTTCAGGCTCTCGATACTCTTGAACAGGTGACATACAGTTGACCTTGCAATAAACACGGAGTGCTTAGGTGCAAATAAGAAGTCACCTTTATGATAACAGTTCAATAATGATTTTGTGCGTAAGATTTCGTTTTGAAAATATATTTACTAACTTTAATAAATGGTGAGGTAGAGTAATATTTTAATTATAATCACACTCATATTAACTCGTAGCATTAAATTGAATTAAAATCACAATATATCTCTTATATATGAAAAGTTTAAACATTAGTATTGTAAAATTAATGTAAAATCAAAGGTTTGGAGTAGTCCTATATGTTATTCTAGGACATACTCTGCCAACGAACAAAGTTTCATTCGAATCCGTTCAGCAGTTTTGGTATGATTGAATAACAAACATACAAACACACAAACTTCCACATTTATAATATTACTAAGATAAGTCAAAATTCATCTTTCCCCACCAGGCGGGGCAAGATGGGAAAACACATGGCGTAATATTGGTTTAGTCTTTACAGATATCACAAAGACGAACAACTTAATCGTCTTCATCCTCCTCCCCTGCACACGAACAATGAACCTATTTCTGGCATTGCTAACACTTAATCCATCCTTCATTTGATTGTGAATATAAATATCCACAATATAGGCCTTCGGCATCAGAAGTCTCAGACGATGATGAAGAATCAGATCTTTTTCTTTTGAGCGGAGGCCTTGTCTTAGGTCTAGTTTTGTTCACTTTCTCACTTTTATAGTTTGACTGGTCAACCTTTTTCTGTTTGGTAGATGATAGTGCAAAGTCAAAAATCTTTTCCAAGTTTACCTTAGCTTGTTTTTTATTTATTTTTTTCTCTTGAATCATTCTGTTCTCTTCCCTCTTCTTATACTTTTTTTTATCTTTTGTTGTTATTTATCAGCTTTCACATTAATATCCATTTGTAGATCATTTTTATAAAAGGATTAATTTATTACCGCAGCTTTTCCGTGTATTCGAGGTTTCTTTTTAATTTGAAACCCACTGCAACTGGGTATTTGTAAAATGTCCTCGGGAGAATAGGATGGCTTTGACAAAACCTTAAAAGGTTGAGAGTTTCGAGTAACACATTCGACGGAACCTTGGTCAGCGGCATGGTCTAAATCTTGTATGGCAGCAGGCTTGGGACCTTGGTCGGCAGTAGAGTTTGGATCTTGTACGGCAACAGACTCGGGACCTTGGTCGGCAGTAGAGTCTGGATCTTGTACGGACAACAGACTCGGGACCTTGGTCGGCAGTAGAGTCTGGATCTTGTACGGCAACAGACTCAGGAACTTGATCGGCAGTAGGCTCAAGTTTTCTGTCTATTCTGCTGTGTTCACCAAAAACAGCATGATTGAGTGGTCAATCACCTTTCTTACGAAAACCATTTATTGCAATTGTCACTGTCACTGGGCTCACAAAGGCATTTCCATAACGTTTTGCTATTTTGAACTATGTAACGACACGATCAGGGTTTGACTTAAGCCAAGTAGCTACCTATTGATAGTAAAATACACTCAAAGGTTTCATGAAACTCACATCAAGTGGCTGTAAGCGGTGAGTATAATGTGGCGGAAAACATAACATAAAGAAACCATTGTCTCTCGCGTAATAAATCAAAGCCATGATTTTTTTGTGTGTGTGTGAAGTGTCCGTCAAGCAGAAGTAAAACTGGTGAATCTTTACTTGCTCGACTCTATGCCACAAATTTCTTGAACCAAGACACAAATATTTCCGATTGAATCCAACCACTTGAATGGTATTCAGTCCATACTCCTGGGGAACAATTGTTCATAAGCTGATCATTTCCACGGACGCGAGGAAATACAAAAAGGGTAGGCATGTATGCTCCGGCAGCACTGAAACAAAACTTCAATGGTGATAGTATTGCCTCTCTCAGCAAATATCAGGCAGCCAACTTGCTCTCTGACTTTGAGTGAGAGTATTTTAGAGCTGTGCTTTGGGACTACTGACTCAAGTCTCGTCACAATTGTATATCCTGTCTGGGGTTAGTTTGTTTTCGTCCACAACTCGAGTCAAAAGATCAAAAAACTTCCCAATATTCACTTTGATAAAAGCAGCTGCTCTAGCCGCACTTGTGGTTTCTGGTTTTCTAAGTGTCAGTTGGGGGTGGCGAGATTTAAATCCACTTAGCCATTCTTTGCCAGCTATTTTTTTTATCTTTATTAAATCTATAATGTTTCTTCAATTTTTCATCCCAATGGTATGCTAAGAGCTTGAGGTCATACGAAGCAAGGGCAAACAGCGTTTCTTCCATTTTTAAAATGTAGTCAACAAGAAGAGAAAACAGTTTGAATAGGTCCCAAGGGTTGAACTAAAATTGGATTTTGTTGATTTTGATAAATATTTCCTGAAGTATAAACTGTCAAAACTCCCCTGTCCAGTGGAAGTGCTTTGACTTTTATCACTTTTATTTCAAGCGTAGACTGTGGAACATTAAATATTCTGGCTGCCTTCTTATAGCTCATTTCTCCGCTAATAATGGAATAAATTGCACCTTTCATAGATTCTGGTGATCATCTCCCCCGATCCGACTTCCTTTGGTAGTTTTTCACCATCTCATTAAACACTAAAAGAATAAAACAAATGTTTAAATACGATTGGGGCAAAATGGGGTACTACCCCGTCATGCCCTTCCTAAAATGCCTCGTCTTGTCCCACTGACGCCATTTAGCGTGTTTACTGTCTGGCCTGGGTTAGGTTTGAGTAATATAAAATTTAACCACTGTAAAAATATCCTTGTAAGCTATCTATTTCAATAATATGATAAGAAATATGTTTTTTTAGAATACTACTTACAAAAACACAGGCTCAAATATGAGCCAACAAAATAAGGCCAGAGCGAATATCACTAACTTTAGACTAAAACATCCACACACTGTAAACAACGGGAGAAAAATGGCCGTTGTGCTCAACGTCGTTTCTTTATCTCTCACTACAACTAGTTTGCTACTTTTCCGCAAGATAGATACACCTTCTGAGCCAGGAACTTCGGTACGTCATCTTACCACGATATCCCATCTTGCCCCACTCTCCCCTAAGGAGGAACTTTTATAAAATATAAATATATTTGTTTGAGGCCAAAATTTATAAAATTTTACTTTATTAATAGTATGAGTTCATTGGTATTAATTTTGTCTATTTAAATTTGGCTGTAGACAGCCCTCCCAGTATAAGTATCTTTTCCACGCAGATCTTGTGTGAGTTGGACTTCTTGGAGCAGCAACAACGGGAGAGAGAGAAAGAACAAGAGCTCTTGAAGCGGGCCGAAGAAGAGGAGCAGGGGAGGGCTGCGTTGGAAGAAGAGAGGGAGAGAATGGAAAAGAGGAGGCAAGAACTCATGGGGAAGATGGGTGAGGAACAGATAAGGAAACTCGTGGAAAAAGAGAAGAGGGACGCAAAGCTGAAGGCTCTGTCTGAGAAGATCAAGTTGATGAGAGAGAAAGGACTACCGCAAAAGGAGAAAAGGGTATCTGAAAAATACATTAAGAAGGAAGGATGTAATAAAGAGAAACAGGGAAACCGGATGGAAAAGGAGGTTAAACCACAAGGGTCTCAGATGATAGAGATGAAACAAAAGGTGAGGAAAGAAGCAGAAGAGCAAATGGGAACAGCGAAGAAGATCGTGGAGTTTTCCTGGAAGGAGATATACAAGGAGGGCAGCCAAAAAAACGACAGAAAATTGGCCACAAATGATATTAAAGGCAATGAAAATAATACAGAGAGGAGTGTCAGATTATGGACACACATTGGTGGCCCCTCTGAAGGACTAGTAAATAAGTATATGCTAGATAAAGATAAACTAGGAAACATGACGGAAGAGAGGGTGGACCAAGGAAACTCTGTGAAAAAGATGATGAAGGTAAATACTGCTAAAGAGGAAGAAAAGCAGTGCATGGTCGTCAAATTGAGGGAGGACATGAATAATGTTTCGGTAGAGCACATAAACAAATCAGGATGTATCAGGGAGGAACAGGGACACAGCATGGAAGTGGTCTACTTACAAAACTCCGAAAGAAAGGTGACGCAAAAAAAGGATATTTGTAAAGATGAGAATATTCTGAATTTAATCAAGGGCATGAACGTCATCCCAGGACTCGCTAATAAACCAGGAGGTGTCATGGAGGAACAGGGACTCAGCGTGGAAAAGGATGTCTACTTAAAAGACTCCACGAGGGAAGTGATGGAGCAAGAGGCTGTTGGTAAAGATGAGAACATGCTAAAATTTATCAAAGCCTTGAATGTAATCTCGGAAAGGATACAGAATGTTCCCGCCGGGACCCACGAGACGGATAACAACCGGATAAATCTGCCTCTTGAATGTAACTATCCTCTCAACAGAACCGTGAACATTACTCGTAGCACCCCTAATTCATATTGTTAGTTAATTTACAAATAATCTAGCTGAATTTGTTCGATCAAGAACATATGGTTCCGTTTATATCAAATCAAAATTAAATTTAATTCTTGTTTGAATTCAGATTTATTTTTTAAAATAAACTTTTCAAACCTTTTTATATAATACATTGAAACAGTTGGAGTGTTATTATCTTGATACATAGTTATAACAACCTAACTCCCCAAAAATATAAAAGTACTGCCTTACAAAAAATTATTCATTATTCAAGCGACAAAGCTGGGTAGACTAAGACAAAATATTGACAAAGAAAATATTGATGGGTGTGAGGAGATCTGTATAACTGGGTTAAGTCTTTGAGATAGGAAAAAGCGAAACCATTCAACTTGAAACTTTTCAAATTGTGGTGCCAAGATCACATCACAAATGAGTTGGCGAATAAACTATAAGAATCAAAGGGATGGAATAGGATAAGTAGAAGTTTAGGTGGCCCAATCTGTCAGACCTTGACTGGTTGCAATTTGCAAAAATATAAACAGTGGCCGTTTGAGAACAGCCTGTTTGCAGATGTGCGTGTTAGTTATGTGAGTTTAGTGTGTAGTATTAATTATTTATTGTGTTAGTTAAACTGGTTTACTTATTTTGGATGCTAAATTTTGTTTTCTAAAATAGGGCCTACCACTATGAATTCCAGTAAACGAACCAAAAACTCTTGTCTGATTTCATTTGCTGTACAAATTGATAACATTTTAATATACCATGAGTGTTACTTTATAGGCATTGATAATATCTATCAAATGAGAGAGTTTTAGATAGCACAATTTTAAGTACGAGTACCTATATGAAAATTGTTTTCCAAGGTCATTGGAATATCTGAGTTACTACTTAGGGCACAAACAAAACTCACCCCTTCCTCACCTACCCAGTCAATGGTAGCCTATTTAAAGAGTCAAAGTCTTCAATACATTAGGTCAAGTTGTAAATGCGTTTATTTTAAAAGTGTACAATTTTTAAATGTGTGTGCAGTCGTGACTCAACCTTTTCTCCAAACACGATTTTTTAACTCTCCAATTTTATTAGATAAAGAAGAAATTATCTTTAGAATTGTCCAGGTTGAACCAGTGGCGATAAAAACTTTGTATTGAGGGGGTATCAACCAAAAGGGGCTTTGAGGTACTTGGCCCCCCTCTTCCAGACCTAAGAAATTCCGGGGGCTCTCCCTCAGTAAACGTTTGACAATTGAATGCCGTCATTGGAGATGTCTTTGCCTGGAGATTTTTTTTTTGTAAACTATACTTCACTATAATTTATTTAGAGTTGTCTTTCCTCAGATTTTTTTTTAGATTTTAATGTTCCTTGGTTGATTTTTAAAATAAATTCGATGCCTAGACGCTATTTAAAATTTGTTTTTTTCGTTTCACATTCGAAAATAAAAGAGGATAGGGAAACAAATCTAGATGGGGGAGGGTGGCAATTTATTCCAAGGGAAAAAAAATACTTTCCTGAAGCAGTGACCCCCCCTCCCCCCACACATACACAGTTAAGAAGTGTTCAGTGTACATATTAGGACCTGGAGAGAGAAGGTGTTATGTAATTTTCTAGATGGTAAACAAATAGATCTAACTTCAAGCATTTATTAATTTCTTCTATTAATTAACATGCCAATTAAATCCAGATTGCTTTTATAATAATTTAATACTAGTCATTTTTCTTTGTTGGTGGCATTAGGAGGATGGTGCTGACCAACCTCAACCCTCCCTCTCCCTCCCACTTCCACTGAGATTGTGCCCTGGCTATGGTCTAAACTTCATCATAAGACATAATAATTACATTTTACATAATACTTTAAGTTTTCACAAACAACAACCAGTAGACAATGTTTTTATATCTAAAATAGCTCACCTCACTTCCTTACTCTTTCAGAATTGGACCCGCACCTACCCTCATAGTATGTTAATGAGTTATTTCCTCTACCACAATTTTAAAATAAAACATGCATAAAAACTCCTTTTTAGCTGACTAACATGTCACCGTGAAATAGGATGAGTATGTTGTCCTTTGTACATAATGGTATTGCAGTGTAATATACCATAGATTTATTAGAAGGAATTATACACTTTTGGTAATATTCACTTGTAATTCATGTAGGGCAA
Source organism: Timema shepardi (assembly GCA_902151425.1). NCBI lineage: Eukaryota > Metazoa > Arthropoda > Insecta > Phasmatodea > Timematidae > Timema > Timema shepardi. The sequence goes on from CABFVX010000796.1 coordinate 62,284, forward strand.
CCGCCTTGAAATGGATCGAGTATCTTGCTATTCATACATAGCTGTGTTGCAGTAAAGTCTACTTTGGTTTTATACGGGGACACCAGTATATTGGGTGATTTAGTAAAATTTAAAGCTACTAACTTACCATAAAATCTCTAATAGGCCCTATTGGTGCATTCCTATTACGAACAATTTGGGCACTGACCTATAAAGTATCAGCATAATCAGCCACCCGATTTACGCTTGTTAGTATGATTCTACTTTCAGGGAAAAAATACCCACGGTACCAGCCGGGGATCTAACACAGCAACACTAAATTCGTAGCCAAGTGTACTGACCACTAAACCATGGGGCTGGTTCCTAGATTAGTGTTATGTGGTGTTAAAGTAAATATTTAATATTCGTATGCTAATTCACTCCATCTTATAAGAATGTAATAGTAATTTTTAAAATTAAATATGACAACTGAAAGCTCATTTAGGCTTATTTTCTAGTTTAAAAGAGAGAAATCTAGGATTATTTTTAACAAAAAATTTACAAATAGGAGATATGTGTCATTCTAACATAATATTTGTGGTTACCATATAATCCAAACTTAAATAGAAAAATATATCCGTTTAAAAGGTTTACCAACTCCTAAAATATATTAAACACGATGTATGATAGGGCAAATAAACATAACACTAGAATATATTAGTTTTTAAAAGCTGAAATGCTGGAAAATTTAATATACTTCTGGTAGCCATAATTTATTATTATAGGCATTGAATAATATTTATTGAGTTAGTAGCCTACGAGAAGGATAATGAAATAAACGGTATTATAAAGACATAAATGTTTATTTCTTCTTAAATGTTACGATCTATTTATATCACGCTAAATGCATGAGCTTGGAGAAGCTTAATTTATATTATTTTTGGTAGCTCATGAGTAGAAAGTGCAATGGGCAAACACAATGTTTACATTTATTTAAAATGTACTTAGGTTCCCTAAAGTACTATTTTATATGACTATAAAGGGTCTAAATAAATATAATGATTTAATACAAAAAATATACAACGCAGTTATAGATGTATTAAATAGCTACAATTTTAGTTCTACGAAGTATATCTGCTAATTACTGTCCTGAAGTAATTCTTTAAGTTAATTTAATGAAATAGTTACTTTAGTTAATAAAAATATTGAAATAGTTTCAGTAGTTAGTTATAATATTGAAATAGTTTCACTAGCCAATATCTTGAAAAACACAATATACCCTAGGTACCGTATTAAAGAAGTTATATTAATAGTTCTTGAAGCAACCTTCCTATCTACTGTATTGAAGTAGTTCCCCTAATTAATGTCTTTGTGTGTTGAACTGTGGTAAATACCAAGCTATCACCACGTTAATTCCACAAGTCCCACAAACGTAACACCAATCACAGCAAACGTTGATCGTGCTCTACAAATGTGTCCTTTGCATAGTTAGCCTGACCGCAGCCATGCACACGGTAGGATGAACAAATACTCGACGTTTCTGAGTGACGTCATTAAGCCTCTTAAGTGAGCATGAGAAAGGGTGATTAGTAACTTTTCCAACCTCGTAAATTACCAGGGAAATGGCGCGTGTGAAAAACTTGATCAACTCAGCTTTTTTTTTTTTTCAAAGTGTTTAAAAGGTGGGAGGGGGATAAAGAATTGAGGGTGAAAATGTAGGAGAAAGCGTGAGTAATAAAAAGAAAAGTTAAGGGTGCTTGTGTGAGGATTAAAGATAGGGGTATGGTGGGGGTTATGAAGAGTATGGAAGGGAACCAACCACCTTCAACATGAGCTTCTTTCAGATGGAAGTAACCATGCAATAGATTTTGTTTGGAAGGGTCGAATGGGAGGGTAGATGGATGGGTTGAATTTGAAACGAGTAAAACTAGCAGAATAAATCACTTTCCTGCCCTTCTCCACTTACGGTACAACTTTTATAAATGGTCAGCCACGACGGTAGAATAGCAGTTAAAAGAATATTTTTAAATACTGATTATTTTTTATGTTTCGTATGAGCTATGAATTCAATTAAGTGGAATGTTTCAGCCATTTTTAACAAAGTAGGTTGTGGAAACTACCACTTGAAAACAAGAGGGAGGGAAAGTGAATTAGAGGGAGAAAATTCATTTTGCGTAATTGTGATGTGTTACGCAACCTCTTGAAATAAACTTGGGTTTACTGCTGTTGAAATGACTTTATATTCAACAAATTTAGTCGATATTTGTTAAATTACAATTATTGAAATTAACTAATTCAAATAATCTAAACGGAATTTATATTTTCATGGAAAAATAAATCAAGTAATCTTTTTGTTAAACTAAAACTTAAAATATTGGATGATAGTTTTATTCAAAATACACATTCTGAAAAATACCGTAACCATTTATACCACTTTAAAAGACCATATTATTTGGCGAAGTTTTATGCTTTAAAACGCGTGTTTAGTTGTTTAAATTATATATTGATTCTGGCTCCTTAAATGCCTTATCTAACTCCTTGTATCATGTGTAGTCCTTAGCAAGAATTCGAAATAAAATTCCCCGTAGACTTACTGAAGAAGTAGGGTAGGGATTAAGGAGTAGTGGGAGATAACACGAGATAAAGTATTTATTTTTTCAGTTTCTATAAAAAAAAATTGTGTTCACAAAAAGAAAAAATCTTGAGTTATTATGTTTAGTTTACCATTTAAGTATAAAAATCGAAACAGTTCTTGAATACAGGTAATGAACATCACGGAATTCAAACTTTTTCTCTTCATTTAAAATTTTCCTGTTGAAATCTCAAAATGCCCATAGTAGATATTTAAGAGTCTAGTGCATAGAAAATTAAACTATAATTGTATATTGAACCAATTGAAACCTCCTTTACCTATCAAATCCAAAATTGAAGGCTCAATTAGAAAAATTATTATAGGCCTAATCACAATTAGAGTGAGTTGCTTGAGTAACTGTTTCGAATGTCTGCGTAAAAACATTGAAAACTCAGAGCACGCAACTCAATCTAGATGCTGGAATGATCGTTTAGTGGCCGTCCTCAAGATTATATAAGTACCCCAAAAAAGAAAAAAGGAAGAGTAAATACATATGTAAAAAACTATCCTAAGGGTATTTATACTATTCATAGGGGAAAAAAATGCTTATGTTGGTATTTATTGATTAAAAATATAATTGAATATATGTATATGTTTAGTAACAGGTAGAACCATATATGATGGCATAAACAGAATCATTAATGATAGTCGTGAGGAACTTTCTTATAAAGTTTCTTAAATTTACCTTGGTTTAGAAAAAATACAAATCTTATATCTATCTCATAATACGTAAACATGTAAATAAACAACTATTTTAAAAAGGTGAGTACTCAAGACTTCTATCATCATTCATTTAAAGATTTAGATTCCTATTCCCATTTTACAAGAATAAATCTTCACAAAATAATTAAGAGACTAGAAACTTGCAAGAGTACTATAAAACAACAGGATAAGCTTTTCCCACTAGAGCAAAAATTCCCTAAATAAATCAAAGCTATACTCCATTCACGGTAGGAATTACTCTCTGAACGGTCTTTTTTCCCACCAATATCCTAATATATAGTAGATTTATGGTAGGGAAAAAGGCGTTTCAGAAGTCAACTCCTACGGTGAATGGAATATATCAAACTACAACATTAGACATAATCGATAATTCTCTCTATCAAGTCGATGGTAATAATCCAACAATATTATCTTTATTTTGGACAAAAAGGTTTTATGTTATAATATTTGCAAAAATGCAGACCTTAACTTGAATTCCTCGCACGCCTGCTTATGATTATTTTAACATTAATTTAAATGCATCAATTTAAGGCGAAGATATAGGCAAGGTAAGAAAAGCTAAGTTGAAGTTTTTATAAAAAAAAACTTTATTGACCAAAATAAATCTTATATTGCTCCAGTAAAAACATAGAGTTTAACTTTTTCATAAGGTGAACTTACCATTTCTTGAATATCCATCAAGGTTGTCATAGAATTTAATGACAAATTATTATTTTTATTTAAAAAGTTTGTCATCTAATACCACTCTGCTCACGGCAGATAGTCAACAACGGTTGATGTCACTATTTGAAGAAAATTTAACTCTATATTTATACTGGAGGAATTTTTAATTTATTTTGAGCAAAAAAAGTTTTTTAATATAAATATCGCAAAAACACTAGCCTTTTCTTGCGTTCCCTGAATATCAACCTTAAGCGCAATCCTGGAAGAATAGTAAGACGTGTTGCAAAAAAAAAAGTTACTGGTTACCCGCAACACTTATTCATTATAAATTTTAGTTTTTAAGTCTTAGCACAAGAGAGATTTAACAGCATAATCTAAGTATTATTGATTAGGAATGAAATAATATGTGGAAATACACCCACAATAGCTTATAAAGGGAATGGAAAAACTACTTTCAGCAAACCAAGCCCAGATTAAAAGCTCAATCTACTCGCTACCAGCAATATAGTATATTGAAAGAATGACTTCATATACTGTTTGAACATTGATGTGAGTAAAACTTTTTTTATAAACACATCTATTCAGGCTATACCTCACAATATAGTTTACTCTAATAGGGTAGGAATGAGGATGTAAGCATTTTTGTGGTAATCTACCTGCATTTGCGTGGAAGGAGTGTAGAAAACCATTGAAGAAAAACCACCCTTAATAAATCCAACCAGGATTCGAACACCGAACTCCTCGTCATAATCAGACCAGTCTAACACGAGAGAGTGACAACTCAGCCACTGAAGTGGGTTAAAACTTATTAAAGCACAAAAAGTGAATAATATTGATTTTCTCAATATGCATAAACATTTACCTGGATACAGGATGAGAAAAACAACATTGATGATCATGATATTTATATCCCCAAGTCCTCCCATCTGGTTGTCAAACCATAATCCCTGACTTCTCATGGTTGAGACTCTAAAAGCCAAGTTAAATACATTCACATTTTCACAACAGCTGGGCGCATTCGGTGATTTAACTAGGGAATTATATTCCTGACGTCAGGGTCTTTATCACCCAGCCACGTGGACTGGTTTAAAAAGCAAGTCAACATAAAACATTTTATTTTTCATTTTTTGCCAGACCGGCATTTTATATACCCTCGAGTGTAAAACTTTGTGGAGTCTTACTTTTACTCTTTCTTTCTTGCTCTTTCCATTTTTTTGTTCCTCTTTCAGCCACTCCAAACAAAATGCTAATTAAGTATCAAACTTCCAAGATGCACTGGAAGCAGCTTCCGTCGACGACTTCCCTTGTCTGAACACGACGTCTGATAGGCGCTAGTAGGCGCTTCATTAACGTTTGCCTCTCCCCCGCCGGATAATCAGTTATTATAAAAATTTCATCAGGAAACGAAATACTCCTAGTCAGAACAAACATGTATTAAGTTAATGCGTGTATATTCGGTTCCATCTTCCTCCATAGCACATGTTTGGCTGTTAAAGTTAATACCGATAGCTGATTGGGAATGGAAGCACATGTCATGGATTGAATTAATTGTATGATTCTGAAAGAAGGAATTCCTTATAAAACCCAAACGTAATTTTTGCCGTCATTACCGATAGCATTTTACAATAATCCTTGAAAAATGTATGCAATTGGTCTCATTAACAAAATAAACTAAAGTAAACTAGTACTATTTTATATGTATTGATATTATCATTCTAAAGAAACCACTGCAGATCACATGATTTAACGTATGAATATATGAGGATTGTTTAAATATCTTTGGTAACTCAAAAAAGTTTATTCTCAAAAAAGTTTATTTTTCAAATGAATTGAACCGTATACACCCCAAGAAGCTCTCAGATTACCGGATACAAATCTTGCTCGGTTCATGAATTTAATAAGAGATGTGGTGAATTAACAACTTATACCACCAAACTCACTTGTATGATGATATATTTGTTGAATAACTATGTATGAGTAAAGAGTCATTTGATTTCTTACTTTCCAAACTAGAAAAAAACTAACAAAAACCACAAATAATTTTAGAGAACCGAGAAGTGCTGAACAAAATATTTTTATTACTCTGAGGTAAGTTTTTTTATTAGAAGCAATTAAAAAATATTAATTTGTATGTCGTATTACTATAGTTTATTATGTATTTAGGTAAGAAAACAAAAGTGAATAAAACAATAGTTTGGTCATTGTTATATTTGATAAAATCAAGCAGTATGTGTATTACTTATTTACATCTTTCATATGTATTGCATATTTACATCTTTGAAAAAGAAGCGCAACAGAGTACTTATTTAAGTTTTACAACAAAAAACTAAATATAGGTATATATCAACCACACACATTACAACATCATTTCCAAAATAATGATGTTCGAATCAGGGAAACCTTTTTAAATTACTTTAACGGAGTAGGAAGTGTTCCTTGGCAAAACTAATACGCTCTTACAGAAAATATTTTGTCCAATATTAATAATTAATACAAATAACAAATACTGATATATTTCCTCTAAAATAATATTTTATTAATTCCTACCACATAAGTGTAAATAAATGGATAGACCGAATGGGTGGTAAGAAGTGTAAAACCAAATCAAGAATGTAGTGAAAATAATATATTTCCCAAACACCAAGCCAACTTACATCTTTTGATTTTGGTTAGCACCGTCTGATACATCTTTCTTTGGATCGCAGCTGGGGTGAGTTATAGTTATATTCTTCACGTAGCATTCAATTAGGTGAGGTTCGAGTGGTTTGGGGATCACTATAAATGCTGGTGCTAACAACACCACTTGCGTAAAACGCTTTTGAAAACACCGATTATGTTTTTTTGTTTTGTTTTTGCGCACTACGTTTTACTAGTTTGGAATATCTACATAGTATATATATATATATTAGTGGATTAAGAAGGATGGAGTAATTTATAAGAAATGTTTTGGCAATTGCGTTGAGAAAGATTGTGAAACCATGTAATAAAAACCACCCTTATTACACCCAACTTCCCTCAATCAGCATTTCGGTCTGATACAAGAGTGCCCTAGAACATTTGACTACCGAAACGGGTTCCAAATATGATGTATTTTTTAAGCACCACGTCTCACTACTTGTTCGGGTTGAACGCGCTTATGAGTTAGGGGTGAGGAAGGTTGAATTTAGAGGAAGTGTACCCAAATTTACGTGGAGGGAGAGTGGGGAGACATTTTGGTAAAACTAACCTCAATAAACTCGACCAGAATTCGAACCCCAACATCCCTTCTATTGGCAGTCTAGTCTATTGCGAGAGTGACGCCTTAGCCTATGCAGCAACCAAAGTAGGTGATCATGATGCTAACTAAAGTTATATTCAAATCACGTTTTTTTAGATTCCTGTACTTTAGTTTTCTTCTTTGACGTCACCGGGTTTCTGGATCTCGGGCGCGACGTGTTCGAAGCCTCAACATTATAAGATCCCCCCCACCCCTAACCCCGTACTCACATCCCAACAAACCCTCCCTTCCAGAAATAGTTGTGTGGGGGTTTGAAAGGAGGAGTGTTACCCTCTTGTTTCTGAAACGAAGCCGCCAGAAGTTCAGTGTGGCGTCAAACTAACCGCAGACGACGAGGCAGCTGCAATACAACTTCATTTCATCACTTTGACTTGGTAGATGTGGCACGATTGCGCCTTAAACTGCTGAGCTCGGGGTGTGTGATACTGCTTGCAGTACCTACCAGATAAGCTGCGAACGTTTAATATTAGGTTAGAGGGTAGTATATTTTTTATGTTTTATTAAAATATACCCGCCTCAGTGGCGTAGTTGGCTAACGCGCTAGTCGTGAAGAGCTCGACCGCTGAGAACGGGGAGATTGAGGTTCGAATCTCGGTCGGGTGAACTGGGGGTGGTTTTTCCTAAATGGTTTTCTACTCTCCCACCACGTAAATACTGGTTCATTTCCTCTAATTCAACCTTCCCAATTCCTAATCCATTAGCGTAATTAGTACTTAAAGTGTATAGCCCGAACGGGTAGTAAGACGTGGTGCTAAATTAATTAATTTATTAAAATATAAACTTTTATGGCCAAAATAAATAATACAATTTTTTTATGTAGATATTTTAAGTTTAATTTTACACACATTGAGATACCAAAAGTTCCTAAATATTTGTCATGGGCATGGTAACGTTTTATCAGGACTTTAATCTTAATTTTAAAGGTTTTTGTTCAAATGCCATTATGCTCATGACAAATATTCAAGGACTGAGGAGAATAGTAAATACATCAAATTAAGCTTAACCCATTTATTGAAGCAAAATTGTATTTATTCTTGCCAAAAATATTGTTTGCTGGTAAAACAGTAAACAATACCGACCTAGAATCGCGCTTTGTTCCACCCCACCTGAAGAAACTCTGACAAGTCTATATATGTTAAACCTCAATAGTGAAACTGCCCAGTTCATGAATTGGGCAAATTTCTTTCCATTCCGGAAACTGTCTTCTTTGCTCGACCATTTCACGAACTGGTCAAAAATGGCATTAAATCTTGCCCATATAATGAACTATGCACTGAAACTTATTGTACTATCTATTACAAACTTAACTGAAATTTGTCTTAAGATATTATATTAACCTAACCCAACCTATCTTAACCTAACCTTCAATATTAAACGATTAAAAGTTAAATTAAATTTAAAACCAAACCTGTTCTTCGCTAGTACATTCCACGGACCGGGCGAAAACTTGTCATGTTCATGAATTGGGTAACGATTGTAGTTGCCCAGTTATTTAACTGGGAGCACAAGAGCTGCACAATTCATAAACTGAACTCTTTTATGCCCAGTTCACGGAATGGGCAGAAATCTACCTGATTTATGAACTGGGCAGTTTCATTATTGAGGTGTAGCATATACAACCTCAACTTACTAGTTAGTTGATGTCTTCATACGATATGTATATTTCAGAAACTATTTTTTAAATAAAAAACATTATTTAGCAAGCCACTGCTCCAATTTATTAGTAATCATATTTTTTTTTAGTTATAGTGCACAGGTAATCAAGCCCTTGATACTAAAACAACATTATTGGTTAATATTATTTTATTGATAGTGTTTATTCAAATTTTAAAACAAAAACTATTATTATTATTAGCACCGCGTCTTACTACCCGTTAGGGTTATAGGCACTTACGCTAATGTGTAATGGTAGGGTGATTGTGAGATGAAATGGAGGACCTACAGTTTAACGTGGGATCCGAACCACGGTGGAGGCCTGGTATTCCTCACATTCACAAGATGTCTTGTCAGAGGTGAAGGAAGGGTTTGGTAATCAGATAAATCTATGCCGGGACCGAGGATTGAACCCCGGCCGCCAGCATAGAAGTTTGACACCTTACCCCTAGACCATCAGGTCACCTAAAACAAAAACTAACTCGTTTCATAGCAAACACAATTAGTTTTCACCAAATGTACTGTTTAGGCAGCGTCCACAAATAAGGTACCGTAATTCAGATTTTAAAATAATACACTAATTTTTCATTTTCCAAAACAAAATAATGGTTACACAGGTAAAAGGAATTAGGAATAAATATAATATAACATTTAACTTATTATAAAGGTTGAAAAGATTTAGAAATGAATATGATAAATATTAAAGAGAGAGTTAAAGTCTTCACTTCAATATCTGTCAAAATTGAAATTTACGCTGGGTTATATTTTGAATAGATCAGTTTTTTTACCCCCACTTATTTTATTTATTCATTCTGAACGAGACCCATCATTCACTTACCAGTCCAGCTGATGCCTTGAGACGAGTAGTAATGACGACCGCGAAAATAAACAAGAATAATTCAACAAACTTCTTCGAAGAATAAATGCGTTTAATAAAAAGGTGAGTGTCCTCCCATATTTTATAATTTATTATTATTATTATTATTATTTTAAACCGTGCTGGATGGTCTTCCTTCAGTATTATTGTAAATGAAAATAAAGTGTATCTGATTTGCACAACCCCTTAGCGTGCTATGTCCCGGACGAACATTGAAACATATTTTCATTCTCCAAAAATAATAAATTGTAAAATAATTTTTTACAAATTAGAAAAACAAATGGAAAAGAACACCAGAATATACACATTTAACATTTTTTATTTAATACATTATTATTGGATATTATTTATTTATATGTAGAGTATAGAATATATATATATATATATATAATTGCATTATGAACCAGCATATTTGGGGACACAAATTTAAAGAAAGATTCTATCTGTGGAAGTACGCGAGAAAAAACAGGGTTTGAATACCATTGTCTTAGAGGCCTCCCTCCCCCAAAAAATGTTTATTTTATTTTCGTCTTATTGACAAATTAAAAAAGGTACTTACAATATTTTATGTAGCAATCCAGGAAACAAAGAAAATGGATATAAAATATATCCTCCTGAAAATGTGTACGGAATTATTTACTTATAAACAATAAATAATGTGACTACTATTATCTATAAAGTTATAAAACATATATTTATTTGTAAATGTGCCTAAATAAAGCCCGAAAAAAGTATTAGATTATTTGTATAAATATAATAGTCAATAATGTAAATTTAATTTAAAATAACTGAGAAATTTCCTTGCGTTGTTAATAATAGTTATTTACTCCTTTTTACTTTCTCTCGACACCTCGGAGAGAAAGTATTGTGATCGTTAAAAAGTCGAAATCAAGACTTTAATAAATATTGATGTTTCATTACCTCCCCCCCTCCCCCCACACTCCCTGAAATTAAAAAAGTTGTTTTCACAATACCGTCTGTCTGTACCCTGGCCCAGACACGAAACCATTGTACCGATTGGGCTTAAACTTGGTATCTGGGGTTTTAATAAGAT
>CABFVX010000796.1:73494-106283 GCA_902151425.1 Timema shepardi
TTCGAACCTCGATCTCCCCGTCCTCAGCAGTCGAGCTCAACACGACAAGCGCGTTAGCCAACTACGCCACCGAGGCGGGTCTTATCTTTGTAAAGTTGTAGTATTATTAAAGATAACAAAAAATTTTTATTCGAAATATATGTTTGTAAAACTAATAATTTTTGAGCTATAAGCAAATATAAATTATTTTAAATTCAAGTCTCTGAAAATGAAGTTGTTTCTTATGAGCTTTGGTGAACAAAGCTGTTTATTTTTATTTAAATTTTCTGTAACAGTGTTCGTAGTTTTTAATGCCATTGAGTAAGTAAGTAACAGTGCATTTTATTTTATTTATGGTCATTTGTTTGGTGTTTCTACGACAGTGTATAGACCTATACCTATTATTTAGTTTCACTATTCTTATATATTAAGAGTTTTTAGTAAATATCTATTTTAAGATAAAAGCGAGAGAAAGAGGTTGCCATGTACCTCACTATTTATTTTAAATAAAAAAAAAACAGCTTTGCAAGGCCGGATACAAAGATGACAACGGAACAAATGTTTATTTAAAACCTTAGGCTTAAAATAAAAACTTTTTTTGGAAAATCTTGAGTCCGTGACAATATAATTAAATAATTTATTATGAATACAGATAAACTGCGATCAATGTGCAGTTGGTAAATTTTTGACCTGGTAGCTGGTGTTTTTTTTTTCTAGAATTAATTGGGACATGTAGCTAATAGTTAATCACTCGCGTTTTTAAGTAAACAAACATGAACTTGGAATTGAAAATATTGATTTGTATTATAAGTAGTATATAAAACTGAATTTTCAAAGTTATCGCTGAAATAAATCCCCGAGACGTATTTTAACCACGCTGATGAGTAGGGACGAGAAGGTAAAACTAAGAGGAAATGTACTCACATTTACTTGAAGTAAGAAGGTAGGAAACCATTTAGGAAAACAAACACTTTCAATATACCAGCACGAAATTTGGAACTAGACTCGATATAGACGTTCAGTCGGCGTGACCACTAGTTCAGGTAGTTTAAAAAATGATCGTTTATTCCTTCCTCCATTTATTTGGAGGTATTTAAAGTGCACTTTATAAACTGACTGATTATATCAACGCAAGACTTATAAAGCAACTTAAATCTAGAACAGACACAACAACCAACCCCCCAGCCGTTAATTTATCACTGAGAAAGGAGAAGCCCACATTTCACCAATGATAAATTTTTCGTCTATGCCAGAATTGAAACCGGGACCCTTTGCCCAATAGAAACATACGCCACCAGCTGAATTAAGGCGTTATACAATCGTTTATTCAAATCCGTCAAGTGTGATACCAGAGCTTCGGTAGCACATCCGTCTACTGAACTCAGGGCCCCGTACTCGATTCATTGCACGGCTGAACATTTTAATTGGTGAAATTAGGGATTCTCCTTTCACAGGGATGAATTAATGGACAAAGATTATACTGCCGAGGAAGTGGAGATCGGGGCTTGATCCCGGTCGGGTGCCCTTTGGTTGATTTTTACAAAATGGGTTTCCACTCTTCCTCCATGCAATAGTAGATACACTTCTTCTAAATTCAACCTCCCTAATTACAAACGCATTAGTAGTGTGATTAGTACATATGCATACAACCCGAACGGATAGTAAAACCAAATTGGTCATCAAAACAAAATTTTCTCTTATAAGTCTTCTTTTTATTATTATAATTAAAATGATTTTTATTAACTAATTGTATTATTATTATTATTATTATTATTACCAAAACTATTAAAAATAAAAATCTTATTAGTTAAAATTATTGAATTTATACTTGAAGGAGCCTTATGAAAACCAATCGCCCCCCCCCCCTCTCCCGACCACAAGCCATGGATCCGCCCTTGAACTACGCGTAAAAGTGATACCAACATCACTGTGTGAATAGTTCATTTGTCAGTGGTTACTTTACGCCAGTGATAACATCGACGTGATAATAGTCCAGTTTTCAGCGGCTACATACGCCAGTGATAACTACATTGACGTGTGAATAGTCCAGCCAATATTTGATGACGGGCAGCTTCCCGCGTCTACAGCCGAACAATGTCACGTGGAGGGTGTTCAGGCCCCGTGACCAGTCATCGATTGGGACAACCTCAGGGTTGTCCACGCTCTCCTAATGACAAAGAGACGGTTTATTAAAGTTTGCCTGGAGGGGAGCTCAACCCTCACAGACATAGGATTAATTTTAACGGTTTATTTTTGTTTCTGTGTATAATTGTGGAGGTACAACTTATTAAATAATTCGGCAATGCATCTGAAAAAAAAAGCTAACATTCCCGAGTTTAGGTCTTTAAATGGTGGAAATTGTTTTCCTTTCCATATCAAAGTACAATAATTAGTTGACGAGAGAGAAATTTGGTGTTGTGTTTGTCATAAATCTAATTTAGTTTGTAAGGCGTGTGGTGGCTTGAACAATAATTATATCAATATATCATAATCGTATTCATAACATCAGTTAGTAATAAAAGTTTCAATTTCAATTCCCTTTACTATAGTGCTAGCCAAAAATCGTGAGATCTATGACAGGATATCAATAAAAAGTACTTAAGTTCCTTACAAGCACGTGTAGTAACAAAATAAAATAAACAACCATAGCTAAATAATGATACATACTGATGAATAGTCACAAAACAAAATACAAAATAATAAATATAATAAATAACTTGCGTAGGAAAAGCATATGTATTTAAAAAAAAAGCAGTAATATTAAGCAAACAAATAAACCAGGATAATGTAAATTTGAATATATATGGCAAAATAGGGTAAGTTATTGATAAGTGAGTTCCTTAAATAACTCTCTGAGTTTGGATTTTCTTTTAAAAATAAAAATCAAATTCGACAAATCTTGAATTACCGCTATGGAAACGACAGTCTAAATGGCTCACCTTGTAATAATTGTTGAAAGAAAATAATTTTGGATTATGAGATGAGCAAGAAGGGACGTGAATACCGACATGATCAATGACAAATTTACAAGAAATTTCGGTTTGAAAATATTAATAATAATAGTAGTAATAATAATATCACTGGTTGGAAAATTATGATAGTAAGGAAATCAGAAAGTAGTAAAATATTCTTAGTTGGATGAGGGTCGTGTGTCCAACCAGTATTTTCTAAACACAAGGTCGTGTTGACACATGACTTAAAAACCAACTGAACTTAGGACCGGAACACTTGACATCCCATCCTTGCATTGAGATTTTTAACACAACGTTATTAGTACTAACCTGGTCATATTGCTGGAAAACTGGTGTGATTATTAATTGCTTAGGATCAACAACAACAATTGTATGAATTATATAAATTAAAAGAAAAACTACCCATGTCGTTGGGCAAGTGAATTAGATGGTAGTCTCATTTATTTTGGTTTTCCGTTGGCAAGAAGGTTACAGTTCGATTACTGGCTGGGTGTAGTGAAGGTTCATATTTCCTAAATGGTTTCCAAATCTTTCCCTCCAAGCAAATATGGGTACATTTTTGATTAAATTTACCTTTATTTTCAGATAGAATAAAATGCTTATAGTTTTAAAGGGTAGTAAGTCATGGTGAAAAATGACTAGATAAAATTTTTTATAGCAGTTGACAAAAAATTAAAATAAAATACCACGATGAGAAAAAAAACAATAAAGCTATATCTATTATTACTTTGTATTATTACTCTTCCTTACAAAGTCAGTAAACACCGACACTTAAAAAAGAAAACGATGAAAAAAAGTAAATCAAAGTGAAAAAACAAACAAAACTTTTGTTCAAATATGTCGAAGGCCGTTACCATGGTATCAAGGTTTCAACTACCTGAAACTAGAAGATAGGAAAAGTGAGCATTTGGGTTTTAGTGTTGGCACAGGGCCCTCCCTACTCATGCTGCTTTCTACCCCCTCGCGTAGTAGAAAACCCCATTTGTTCCCCTTCTCCCCCACCTTCAATCCCTCAATCCTTTTTACCACAAAAAAAAAGTCTGTATTGTGTTCTTGAGTTGCCTGTGGGCCATTACAAAATCCTCCCGCCAGGTCAGCAAATTTCGACTACACGGCTGGAGGGCAAAGTAGAGGATAGTGGTGTGTGTGTGTATGTGTGTATGTTCGGGGTATGGGGTTAATCTATAATACGGACCTAAATCCCTTTTTGATATAATACATCATCGCTATCTACTCCCAACAAAGTAGGTTACAATTTAATTGGATATCTTACTGAATAGAAGTTTAGAATTTAATGTATTACGATGAAAATAATAAAATAAAATTTTAAATTATCTTTCTCAGAGAAAAAAAAAACACACAACCACAAGAATGGAGCGTTCATTTTATGACTCAATGGAGAGCTTTGTTTAATCTAACCTTTTACGATTTCAGAAAAGGGGTGGAAAAGGGATTACTTTAGTTTAAAAAAAAGTGGTAATGCTTATGAATGTTCATATTAAATGGAATAAAAGGTAAGAAGTTTATTTTAGGAATGAACTACTCTTGTAAAATAATAAGTGTCCAGTAAACTTCATTATAAAATATTATTCACTTTAAATTTAGCCAGATATATAACACCGGGAAAGTTAATTTAGGATAAAGTGTTCTTCTTTGGAGGGGGGAGTGGCGGTTGGATGTGTTTTACTTGAACTCCTAGTTTTCTTCTCCAGGAGAAAAATCTTACCATATCTTTATTAAAATAATGACAATAATTGTTATCTAGCATAAACGTGCATTTTATGAACACAGCACTATTAAAGCTCATGACTTAAAAATATTTTACTTAAAACCAAAACACCCCGTCCTAAAATGACGTCTGATTAATCTGAGGTGCACTTGTTTACGGTTGACGTGAAAATCTGGGCTATATTCTAAGATGGGGGTGTTTTTTTATTAAATGGTTTCTCCCTCTTCCTTCGCGTAGATGTGATTATATTTCTTTTAGCATCTGTATTTTACAATCCGCTTCAGTGTCATTTTCATGTTAGGTTGACCTGCTGAAGATGGGAAGATCGGAGTTCAAATCCCGGTTAGGTCTACTAAGGGTGGTTTTTATTAAATGAGTTCACACTTTCCTTTCACGCAAGTGCGGTTAAATTACTTATAAAATCTTCCTACCTCATCCCTACCCCATTAGAGTAGGCCTAATTATCACATATGCGTATAGCCTGAACAGGTAGTAAGATGGGGTGATAAAAAACAAAGCCTTTCTCCCTCACACCTCAATAGTTTTTCTATAATATAGGGAACGCACTTAGATGTTACATTTATTTAAATTGATATGTAAAACTTATTTTGGTAAATCCAATCAATATAAAAATATGAAAAATAACGTGCAAGATGATTTATTTAAAGAAATACCTAGTTTATCATGAATCATGAAGTCAATTAAAACAATTACAACATCACTTCTAAAAAGTCATCAGTAAGATTGTACAATAATAATGTTCTGAAATTATTAAAATTACAGATAAACAAGGAAAGAATAGTAATCTGTGATGATTAAAATATCTATAAGCAATAGCAGGTTATAGGATTAGCTGATAAGCAAATTGACTAGTGGACAAATTGGCAATTTGACTAGATTGTAGTTATTAATACCTTAAAAATGTTAACAAAGATAATTAATAAATTTTAATAACTTTGACAAAAATATTTTAAAGAAAATATATGAAAGGTATGATTTATCAAATAAGAATATCTATACAAAATTAATAGGTAAATTGGTATGTCATTAATAATGATCTTATAGGTTGAATTAATTTTATATATATATATATATACTAGTGAATTGTTGGAAAACAAGTTAACAAGGAAAGTGTGTTTTGTGATGATTAAAATATTTCACGCAGTGACATACAAATGACTAATAGAATGGTTAATTAGTTTGACTAGATTGTTTTTTATGTACCTTACACATGTGAGCAAAGATAATTAACAATAAAAAATATCAACATGAAGCACATTAAAATGAATGGTATTGCACCCTTATACCCCACTTATTACTACATTATAGGATATTAATTGTACAGTACAGGAATAATGTATATGATTTACAAAGTTAGTTTATTAATTAGGAAATAAGAGATAAGAAAGTACAAATAATCATAGGCTGTAGTTATTCAAACCATCAATTGCCTAAGATGAAAACATATATAATATTATTATTATTAGCACCACGTCTTACTACCCGTTCGGGCTATACGCACTTACACTAATGTGTAATGGTAGGGTGATTGTGAGATTAAATGAAGGACCTACAGTTTAACGTGGAATCCGAACAACGGTGGAGGCCTGGCATTCCTCACATTCACAAGATGTCTTGTCAGAGGTGAAGGAAGGGTTTGGCAATCAGATAAATCTTTGCCGGGACCGAGGATTGAACCCCGGCCGCCAGCATAGAAGTCTGACACCTTACCCCTAGACCACCAGGTCACCTACGAGAACATATATAAATTTATATTTAGTTATATCAATAACTCGCCTAAGATGAGTCTGGTGTGAAGCAGCTTGGAGCACCCTATAACCTGCACACTTAGGTTATAGGTTTAAACACTAAATCCTACAACTCGTTAAAACAGGACAACTATTAATAATCCTAATAGGACAATAGGTAGTGAGTGACACAATGTTATATATTACATAGTAACTGCGATAAAAAGAATAACTTATTTATCATCCATGCCAGTCGGCTAACTACAACAATACATAACAAAACCGTATAATATTAGTCCTAGTTTAAGGAAATACAATAGTGGCAATTAACATTTGCTAACTAGCGAGATGTAGCTCCTAATAGCACAATGTAATTTGTTCCTTGAAGAGAAACATATCTATTACACCAAGCCAGTGGCGAATCAGTAGGAAGCTAGAAGCAATTAATAAATAATATGGCTGGATATTTCCTAAATAGTACTGCCGTTGCAATCAATAGTATAAACATTAAGTTACCCTGCAACGGGGATAGTAACACTAATAAAGAGTGATCAAACTCGATCAGCTCTATAGACACCTCAAACAGGCCATACATAAAAAATATATAGCCCCGCTAGCCACTACTATGGACTAGTAGCACTTCCAAAGGTTGCGTACCTCAAATCAGTACAGACTTAGACACTTACAAGACTGGTGTGAGTTTACAGACCCAATTAGGTCGTGAAACGAAACAACAGATAACCTGGCATCCTCCATAATTAATTTTTACGCTATTTTATAGCCGCAGCATGGCCAAACAGTTTATGACGTTTGTTTACGACCCCAATATTTGCAACCGAGACTAATAGACGTAGAAAGATAGTGCACATGGCACACTATAATAAAATATGCCTTATGGGCATAAAAAAGGTCAGAACAACTGACATGAATAATCGCTGTTCTATGAACATTGTACAATAGAGCTCACAGGGCAAAAAAACTATGCATTATGGGCATAGGGAAACAAATACGTGTAACCTAAAAAAAAAAATCAGAAGTACATTTACATGATATAGCTCACAGCTCAACTAACAGAAACTACGCCTTAAGGGCACAGGGACATAATCAACTACGTCACTCAATACTCATGATTAACGCCGTAGCTCGATCTGCGGTGAGGAGGTGATTCAGACGCCACAACCATCACGGTCTTCTCTACGAAGTCTAGAGTATCTCTGGCAGCAGTGTCTCCGACGAGTGGTGATTACCAAAAAGGTAACGTGAACCAAGTACTGGCTCGTATTTATACCAATGGGTCTAGATGAATTGACCATGATTATTCCAAGTACAGAAAAGGGTTATGGGATGGTTACACATCGCACCACCTGACTCCGAGCACTCACCGACCAGCTGGCCTCTCCTGAACTGACGCCTCGCTCATTTCTTCGTAAACCGGCTCACGAGATAAAAGTTAGCTTGTGTTGTCTTCAAAATCCGATGTTCTACGTACGCTGGGGCAGTTTAGGTGTTGGTAAGCAGGGTTTCCTGATGTCGCAGTAAGTCTACATCTGCCACACATTGTAAGAACTTATTATAACTGGTAATCATGGCTTTGCACCATTCTGTGGTCTTGATCGAGTGTACGTGTTAAAATGTTTTGTTCGTCATTTTCTACACGTTACAGTATGATATATCAAGTAACTTCCTTAACAAAATTACTAAAATAAGTTTTAACGACCAATTAGTACTGAACTTGTTATTCAAATCAATTGTTTATATAATTTTAAGTATGTTAGGTATATAGATAATTAAGAGATTTAATTGCAAATCAACGATTGTTTGTCTTTAATTTCAATGTTTTGATTTGTTACAAAGACAGGACAAATTTATTAATATGAAAGAAGTGTAACATAAGTATAAATTAACGTCTTAAAAGTTTATAACAAAATGGCATTCCTTATCTGTTGGTTTTAATTCCTCTCCTTACTTAGTGTTGGACAGTTATGTTAGTCTTGACTGTGTGGCATGTTTAGGTCTTCAGGTCTGAGACAAACCAGTGCAAAAATAATAAATATTTTGGTTATGATAAAGATACATTCTAAATAGATTCCGATAAAGAATATAACTAGTATAAAATATTATGATATAAAGAGATATTAAATAAAAAGTGACATCTGATAGGTTGATTAAGCTATGAAAATTGTAAGATTGAAAGTTAATGTTTACTAAGTTAAATATTAGTTAAAACACCTAAACTATCAAGCTTACCTCCAAATTGGGAATAAGATGTTATTCCCGATGTTAACAAAGTGCAATAGATGTTCGTGCAAGAAATTGTTAGTTTTACAAACTTTGTGATGAATGTTTTAGACTGGACCAAGTGACAAACGTGATATTTTTTTATTTTTTTGGGAGGGGAATGTTAAACGTTAATAGATGAGATGCCGCTAGTGTGTCGGTTAGCTTTACAAGAGCTGTTGAATATAGATGGACGAAAAATTGACATGAAATAAATGGTGTTAGTCTATAATGAAAATATGTAAGACAAAGGGAGAATGATATTAGGTTCTAATCTTCTCGGCACTGTCCCGAACAGTTCTTAGCTACGATAGTAGGAGGGCAGGGGTTTTAGGAAGGAAATTGTTCGAGTTTTTAATTTTGACAAGTTTTGGAAGATTCTTGATTGTATTGATAAGAGATTGGTTCCCGAATTTGTTTGTTTATTTAAAATAATAAAATTGTAATTAAAAGTATGTTTTGAAATTGGTTAGGGAGCTCATAAGAGCTTTTGATATTGTAGGAGTTGAAGATTATTGTTTAATATATGGGTTATTTTTTGGCTATTTTATAAACGGGTGCGTTTTAATAGTTTATAAAAGGTCTTATTAGAGTATTTGATTTGTGAATTTTAGGTAATGATGTGAAAACAGGTTATTTGGTATTCTTATTGAGAAGTTTGTAGTTATCTTTAGGATCAATGATTAGAGGTATTTGTTTCAATGTACTTTTGATAATCTTTTGAAAGTTAGCGGTAGCGTTAGTTTTAAGTTCAATGATGTTGCTACCTATGTATGAAGTCTAATGTCTTAGAAATGTATTCATTTTGATCTATTAAAACTATAGTGTTACCTATATCTGCTTTAACATTAATGAGTTTATTTGTTATAAACTTTTTTTTTTGACATCATAGATTTCATGAATGAGGCTAATTTTGTTTGAGTTCGTTTTGATGATTTTTTGAAGTTGATCGGATACTAGATGACGTGTCTGTTATTTGTAATCATGATCAATGTGTTGGATAGCATATTAACTGTCAATTATAAGGGAATGTATTTTATTAGTAAGAGGTTGAGAATGACAGTTAAATTTGTAGTCTCGGTTAAGTATGTGCTTTTCTTTAATATTAAACTGTGTTTTTGTGAGATTTAAGGTTCTAGGATAAAATTTGTGGACTTGTTTGCAAGTTTGTGTTTTATATGTTTTTGCGATTTGATGAGATTGATAAGCTTATATTCAAGTGTTTATGTTTAAGGGTATTGGCTATCATAAACAAATGGTTAGTCCTGTTTTGTTTACATCAGTTGTCAAATATTGGGTTTGATGTTTGTCAGGGCACACTACAAATCGTTTTCCACTTCAAGTCGACAGTGCTGTTTAGTTTTCATGAGAGTCAGAGTTGAAGATTCGGAGGTGTTGTACATGGCCGAATTGGTAGCTAATAGGGCAGCGATTTTCAAACTGTGCTTCACCGAGACCCTTGGGCCCAGCCAGTTATCTCAGCCTCTGTGAGGAAACTGTAAAATATTTTTATTTGTTTTCCAAAATATAAGATTGCATTATTATTTAGGATGGCCAATTTTTTGAATCTGAATAAAGGACATTCACCAAAGGTGCAACCAGAACAGGTGAGATTTTCTGTTGCTGTATTCTTTTCTACGTGTGAAATTTAACTGTCGTTAATGAATGTTCATAATGTTAGTGTGAAATATGCTACGAGGGCTGCACCATGTATAATGTCTGGTGTAAGGGCTACGTTGGTCTTAAAAGTTAGGGAACCTCTGGCATTGGGAGAGGCTAAAGGAGTGAACTAAAGAGGCAAATCCGAAGTTTGCGAATTCTAAAAGAATCTCGTGATTTCATATTTTTGACTGGTCACTGAATTTATTACAACTGGTAGACAGTGTTGCCAATAGCGTAAGAAATAATTATCTTAATTACTTTGAAAAATTGATATAAAAAAATCAACAATGAATGATTTTTGACGTTATTTTCTAACTGTCCCCCCTCCCCCTACCTCTTGGAAGTGCCTCTTGCCCCCCGGTTGAGAAACACTAACCTAGTAAGATGTGGAGTAAAACAACATATTCAATAAAATATAATATTACTAAGGGATCATGTAGAATGGAAGAATGGGGCTAGGGACTTCTGAGTCCTTAACTGGAATCTACTTTGTAACATTTCAGAAAGAAAAACACATAAAAAGTTATTCATGATGGTCAATGAATGATTAATCAAAATGAGATTACCAAAACTAAGGCGGCTAAAAATTTCCAATCTCATTTATTTTTATCCATGCAGTTTTATTTCCCAGTGTCCGATTGCGATTACAAAGCAATGAACCGAATTTGGTATTTTTGTGAACAAACAATTACACGAGAATATTTGTAATTTCATGGGTGTTGATAACTTTTTTTTTAAGTCGTGTTGTGTTGGTAGCCCTTCTACCCTCGCCAGGGCAGGTCCCGCCATTATCGCGTTGATTGCTCTCAAATTCCACTCCCATGTATTATACATACACGCGGCCTCTCACGGCTGAATACACTTGCAAGTGTCTACGTTTGTCATTTCCACCCTCGGAATCTGTTTCAACAACATTCAACTTTTATTTAAACCAAACATGGAGGTACAGCCTGTGCAGATAAAACCAGGACCTATGAAGAACAGCTAGATTAGGATTGCCTTGAAAACCAGACATTGATGTCGTTCGATGTTCTATACCACTTGAAAACCCAATATAGAGGGTCGTTCAACGTAGTTTTATCTACCTTTTAAGAATCTATAGAGCATTATACGTTTTAACTACCTTTTAAGCAAGCTATATAGGCGGTTAGGCATTTTCCTCCCTTATAAGCAGGTTACATAGGTCTTTAGGCATTTACCTCCCTTATAAGTAAGCTATATAGGTCGTTAGGCATATTTCCCTCCCTTATATTATTATTATTATTAGCACCGCGTCTTACTACCCGTTCGGGTTGTACGCACTTACGCTAATGTGTAATGTTAGGTTGATTGTGAGATGAAATGGAGGACCTATAGTTTAACGTCGAATCCGAACCATGGTGGAGGCCTGGCATTCCACACATTCACAAGATATCTTGTCAGAGGTGAAGGAAGGGTTTGGTAATCAAATAAATCTATGCCGGAACCGAGGATTGAACCCCGGCCGCCAGCACAGAAGTCTGACAACTTACCACTAGACCGCCTGGTCACCTACCCTCCCTTATAAGCAAGCTATATTGGTCGTTAGGCTTACATCCCTTATAAACAATCTATATAGGTCGTTAGGCTTACCTCCCTTATAAACAATCTATATTGGTCGTTAGGCATTTACCTCCCTTGTAAACAATCTATATTGGTCGTTAGGCATTTACCTCCCTTATAAACAATCTATATTGGTCGTTAGACATTTACCTCCCTTATAAACAATCTATATTGGTCGTTAGGCATTTACCTCCCTTGTAAGCCAGTCGTTATATCCTCCTTGTAAGCGAAATATAAATGTTGTTTAACGTTTTACCTCCCTTGTAAGCAAGCTAATAGGTCATTGAACTTTCGCCCTTTCTTGTAAGAGGCTTATTAACGTTTGTATTTATTTGTAAGCAAGTTTCAAGGCCTTCAAAAGCTTGTCTTCCCTTACAAACAAGCCTTCATCTTCCTTTATAGTTGAACAAAAGAAATCAATTGTATAAAAGCCACGTGATTTTTTTTTTTTACCAAAGCCAAGTAAACACTAATTCTACCAAATCCGAGTGAACGTGAATTAAAGCCAAGTGAATCAAAGCCAAGCGAATATAAATTCTACCAAAGCCAACTAAACACGAGTTCTATCAAAGTCGAGTAAACACAAATTCTAACAAGTCCAACTAAACACTAATTCTATCTAAGTCGAGTGAATATGAATTATATCAATACCGAGTGAAGTGAGTGAACACAAACTGTACTAAAGCCAAGTTATCACGAAATATATTAAAACCTAGTAATCACAAACGCCACAAAAACGTTTAATTATCTAAAGATATGTTTTCACCAATTGAAAGAATGTTTTGTTTTTAAAATTGGTGTTTTATTAGAGTTTTGATTAGCAATACAAAACATACATTTAAGAAGGTAAATAATTTCAGGTATAAAATATTATTTGTTTAATTAATAAGTCAATACAGATATTGGTATATTGGCTTAATCAATTATTATAATAGTTTTCCATTCACCCACATCGATTCACAAACGAACTAAACGTCAAGCACATCGAGTCTAGTTTACTGGGAAGATTGGGTCTTGAATCCTAACTAGGTGTACTGGGAGTAGTTTTTCCTAAACAGTTGCCCTTTATCCTTATAAGCGAATATAGGTACATTTCCTCCTAATGCCACCCTTTTCATTTCTAGCCTATTAGTGTAGCTAGATTATGATAGCTTTGACAGGTAGTATGTGAATAAAAAAATACAGTAGGGCCTCCGTATCCATTGATTTAGGATCCGTGGTTTACCACTCCCCAATTTTATTTATTTATTTTTATTTAAATAAAATATTGTTTATGAATAAAAATGTCTAAGCCATCGCCCCACTTCATCTCCTTATCGTGGGCAGTGTGCTTTCATATTACCGTAATCATCATCATCATCATCATCATCATCATCATCATGATAATCATCATGTGATCGTCGCAACAAGGAGAATGGAGAATCATAAGTACACTGTGATGTGGAGCACACGTTATAATGACGAACTTTATATAAGGTTAGAAGTGTCTTACAATGAATGATTTATCAAATAAACTTTACCGTGTTTATGTATAATACATGAATATTACATTATATAATAGTTCGGTACTATTCGCGGTTTGACGTAACCGTGGGAGATAGGAACGTACTACCCAAGGATATGAGGCTCTACTGCATTCATTTGCTGACGGTTGATAACTTTTACTCTTTCATAATAAATTGAATAGTTGTAAATGCTTTAAATCTTTAACAATAATTATTATTGAATCCCTTTTAGACTTACAACAGCCAATAAAGTGTAAGTTTATAGTTCCGAAAACAAGGTCCATCCCGTATAAAACCCTCTTTAGATTAAAGAAAGTAAGTTACGAATAAAACATGAATTTAAATAAAAATGTCAGCATATTCAGTAAAAGACCAATTATTATAATACGACCATTTGTTTAAACATAAATACTTGTTCGTCAGTAGCTCCAATTAAAATCTACATTTTTTTTTTCCAGTAGAAACTGGGTCGAGGGAAAGGGTGGTATGCTTTAGTTTGTCTTTCTAATGTTTTAGCTGTGAACTCAATTTACGTCCAAGTAATTTTGATGACGTAGTTTATGTCACATTGTTACGATGGTCTTTTTTTTATTCCTCCTTTCTTTTATCCTTTTAGAAGTTGTTTCAGCAAAATTCTAAAAAAATAAACAATAAAAACAAACAGCAAAGAAACAAGTGTCAAATGTTGCTAGGTTGACTTTTTTCATTGATTACAAAGGCCGATTAAAAAAAATCTATAACAAAAGCGTAGGAAATGATTTTGCGTACATTTATATTTTTACTTACTTATTTCCTGTATTTATATTCTTTTACTATTAAATTTAATCATAATAATCATTAATATTATCTCATAAATCAATTAATGATCTAGAAAAAATCACCTTTTTAATAGTGGTTTTGACCCTAAAAGATCTGCTCAATTACTTTTCTCATTACGTTTCATTTAATTGCTGTAATTTTCCTATTTTTAAGGCTTTTATAAAGAGTATGACAGAAAAACCTAATAAAAGTTCAAATTAAAATCCACTCACATGTTTTACAAACTGATACATAATTTTTGTTCACAAAATCGGTTCTGATACTGGAATCAAATTCAACTAAGTGATAAAAGGGCCCCAATTTGTTGCTAGTGTCTAGCTTGTTATTTTTCCCTTAAGTGAATTTATTAATTAACGTCTGTTATAAATGTAAAGCATAAAACACTCGCCATTTTAATGTACAAGAAAAACACGCCCTCCGGGTGTATCCTACTCCAGTAAACCAAATTCTAAATGCATCCCTTCAGCAAAAAATAAATAAAAAATCCCAGGCCTGATCCCTCAGTAATTGAGTCAGGGACGCAACTAGGTCTATTGTAGGCTTACCAAAAAACTTATCAACAGATATTCTTTTGATCTTTTTATCCCGTAAATTAATACGGACCTGGTGCATCTCATGAATTCCCTGGTTGACATGGTGACACACTTAGTAAAGAAGGGAGAAAGAGAAATAAAAGAAAACATTAAAAAGGGGGTGGGGAGAGAAAGAGAGAGAGAGAGAGAGTGAACACATAATCTGAATGGTCTATCGTGACGTCAGCACCACGACTTCTTCCCTCTTCCTCCCTACCCCCAACATGGTCCTTCCCTCTCCCTAACGCAGGGTGGCTTACTAACAAAATCATTGTAAAACAAAGCAGGCTATAAAAAAACGCGCGGAACTGAGCTAAGCGAATTAAAGTGCCCAACGAAGAGAGAATGGCATTAAAAAAAACGTTATTAAAAATAATGACCTAGAAAAAGGCTTAAATATTTCACAGCGGAAGAGGGATGAAGTTTGTGTGATGGTGGCACATATTTGTTATCGTTGGATAAAATAGTGTAAATTTGAGTTATGTAATTTAATGTAGGCTACTGACGACACGTGCAAATCTATAAATGCTCAATTACTATGTTAAAGAGTATTGTATTAATATTCTTACAAAACAACTGATGATAAACGAAAGGTGACCTGGTGGTCTAGGGGTAAGGTGTCAGACTTCTATGCTGGCGGCCGGGGTTCAATCCTTGGTCCCGGCAAAGATTTATCTGATTACCAAACCCTTCCTTCACCTCTGACAAGACATCTTGTGAATGTGAGGAATGCCAGGCCTCCACCGTGGTTCGGATTCCACGTTAAACTGTAGGTCCTCCATTTCATCTCACAATCACCCTACCATTACACATTAGCGTAAGTGCGTATAACCCGAACGGTTAGTAAGACGCGGTTCTAATAATAATGATAAACGAAAATTTTAACACTTAATGACAAACTACTAAATTAAATCCTGATGAGTGGAGTAAGTCAAATGTTATTCAATAATAACTCCAAAAAACCGACTATGGAGTTTCTAATTTTATCTAGGTCTAAGTATTAAAAACAGCTAATGTTTTATATACCCCAGCTTTGTTTTAGAAAAATAAATGGTCTAAAAAATTGTGTTTGTGTTCTTATACTAGGACTATACGTTCTATAGAAAAAGGCATTAACAATAAATATTTATTTTTTAATCCAATATTTATATATGACTTATTTAATCAAAATACGTTTCTGTAGCTTTGTGGTAAAATGTTTTCATCAATAAAAATTTGCAAATTTATAACAAATTACAGCTAAAATACTTTTTAATATATCTATTTTTTTTAAATCTGGAAACCAATGCTGTTACAAATGTGCTTGGTCAAGCAATAATTATCTTCATTGGAATTAGTTAAACTTACGGCATAAGTTTATTTTTTACCGCATCGCCTGTCAAAAAAATGCTTCATTTTTGTTCGAATGCTACAACAGTTTTTATTTGCCACAAGTGACGGTTATTTTTGATGATATCGTTTAAGTACTAAAGTGTGCCATCTCAAATATCAGAAAATATATTTGATCAGTGGTTTCCAACCTAATATTTGTAATGCCACTGTAGATGGCTGAAGATTTCGATTTTGAACTTAAAAAGTAGGTATATTTCAGAGCCTAATATGTTTCCTAAGCTATATTTCTGTATAAACTAGTTGAAGTACCCAGTGTTTTTTCTCTAATAAATGAAGGTAACTTTACATTTAGTGCTTTTAAGGCCTGCGTTTCCCATGAACTTTTTGATTCCAATCCAGTTTTTAGCTGATTTCAAGAATTTAATCAACATTTTAAAGTTCCGCCTTTTGGGTGCACACTCTCATGCCCATGGGCTACTAATTTTTAAAATTTCAGACCTCTTCTTGCTATGAATTTCACGCAATGACCATGCCAGACAAACAAACTTTTTATTATACTAATATATACTATTTTTATTTATCTTTAAAATGTATTGTTTTAAATAGTCCTTAGAAAAATATTATCTAGTATGAGACGAAAAATGAACATCGATGTGAAATTAATACATATATTTCTCTTTTTCATGATTTGACGCCATTATAAAATATACAGAGTATACATAAATGATTTACTCACTTATTAGTCTTGATACATTAGTTCTTTTATAAGCTATCTTAAAATAGTTTACGGTAATTTGCGAAGTAAATAAAAAAGTCTTGAGTTGTGTTATTACTTACCTTAAACCATTTTAAAGCTATCTCCTAAGATAAAGAATTTATTAAGGCTTATAATGTACTGATTAATTTATGGCCAACTTTAAAAAAATAATTAATATGCACTTTTTAAAGGGTGGTTTGTAGTTTTTCGGTAATATTTTTTATGGGGTCACTGCCCTTCTCTAGAAATTGCAAGAGTTAACTTTCAGCAAACTTTAAATTACTTTCCTTCGAATTCTTGTTGGGTCAAGGTTGGGAATTGCTGTAAAAGATTACACGAAATAGAATGAAACATGTAGCAAAAGTTTATTTTTAATTGTTAGTGACAGTTTTCAATATGTTTATTTCTGCAGTAGATCAAATTAATATCAATATATAAAAAATATAATTCTATAGTTTTTATTCTTTCAATATTTCCCTCACAGAGTAACAATATGTTATTCAAGCCCTTTAGCTGTGCTAAATAATATATGGCCCTTCCTCTAAATATTCCTCCAATATCAAAGCTGTTCTACTATCACTGTACAAGATAATTAATGAATATTATTCCAGCAGCTCGTCCAATACCATAAAGCTGTTATTTAAGAACTGTAACTGCACAGTAGGCTATATTATAATAAATAAACAACTGATGATTTTCCTCTTCTTCTCTAAGACCATAGATATGTTATTTCAGCAGTGTAGCTATAAAAACTAATAAATGTCCTTTCCTTCACCAGTTCTTTTAAAATCAAAGAGATGTGATACCATCATTGTAACTGAACAAGATAATAATGTCTCTTTCTCGATCTACTTCTCCAAGACAACAGAGCTGTTATACCAGCCCTGTAGCTGTACAGACAATATAACATGATTCCCTTTATCCACCAGCTCCTACAATATCACATATCCTTTATTCCAGCACTATAGTTGTACAGTTTAATAAAGGTTCCTTTCTTCATATGGTGCTTCAAAAGCACGGTGTTCTTATTGAAGAAATGTATCTGTACAATATACCAGTTCCTCCAATATCAACAAACTGTTTTTTTACACTATTATTGATTCACCCTCAGCTGAAACCTGATGAAAACAAAATCACGTAGATGTCTATGCTCTGATTTGCTACTGAACGGACTTAAATAGTTTCCTCTCACTAAATAG
This sequence comes from Timema shepardi, assembly GCA_902151425.1. NCBI lineage: Eukaryota > Metazoa > Arthropoda > Insecta > Phasmatodea > Timematidae > Timema > Timema shepardi. The sequence goes on from CABFVX010000796.1 coordinate 91,627, forward strand.
TCCCTCCTTTGTTTTGTATTAAACTTGTTTTAGAATAACATTAGAAAATTATTATAACCAAAATTATCCTTTCATTTGATTTACAAATTATACTTTAATCTTTGCAAGCGCTACCAACACCTGACACAGTGCCGAGGGATTCCATTGTACAATCCTTATCACATGTTAACATCAAGTCAGCAATGACCAGTTGATAGTTCATTTCGGCAGTGTTACGTGATGCTTGTGAGTGTTTTATGTGTATTTATGGTTTTTGCTGAGTCTGGCTCCAGTTTTGTTAAACTTAAGACAGGAAATTTGAAAGTATTATAAAATACAAACATTTGTAGTGACCTACTTTGGTATGATACTGATTATATTTGGTCGCACCTATTTAAAATATTGCGCTAGTGTTCCACCAATCATGTATGTCCTTCGCGTAGTGATATGGGACTGTTTGTTTACTTCCGGTCTCAGGTGAGGATGAACCAATAATAGCAACGTAGCTGTAAATTTAATGTGTGTCCGTTCCTTCACCAGTTCCTCCAAGACCATAGAGCTGTTATTCCAGCACTGTAGCAAAAAAAACAAAACAACAACAACTGCTCCTCCACCGGTTTTTCCATGACAAAAGAGATGTTACTCCAGCACTTAGCGTAACAACGCGGTCCACCCTCGGAAGACCAACAAACAAACACGAAACATCTCACAAGTTCCTGTGGTCCCTTGGGGATCCAAACCCAGCACTTCCACCCTTATTAGTTGGAATTGGAGGGTGGAAAGAGGGTTGGGCTGTTTGTATCGCTGACGTGGTGGGCATCTGTTTACATTTACAGCGCTAGAACAGCACGATACTCTTTTAGAAAGTTTAAGGTGGAAGTGGAGAAGGGAACGACGCGAGTTAAGGCAGTGTTATTGCAGTTTTTGTAACAAAACAATTTTTTGGTCAATAATATATTGTTCCACTAGGTTTTATCATTATTATTATTATCATTATTATTATTATAAGCACCCATTTGGGTTATACGCACTTACGCTAATGTGTAATGATAGAGTGATTGTTGAGATAAAATTGAGGACCTACAGCTTAACGTGGGATCCGAACCACGGTGGAGGCCTGGCATTCCACACATTCCCAAGATGTGATTAGTACACGTCTTGTCAGAGATGAAGGAAGGGTTTGGCAATCAGATACAGCTGTGCCGGGACCGAGGATTGAACCCCGGACTACCAGCACAGAAGTCTGACACCTTACTCCCAGACCACCAGGTCAACTTGTTCCATTAGAAACATATAGTTTAATTCTCTTCACATAGTGACCTCAACAATTCCTAAATATCTGTCATGAGAATAGCAGCATTAGATGACAAACTTTTTATAAATTAAGAAAAATAGTTGTAATTAAATTCCAGGACATCCTTGAAAGATATTCAACAATTGTTAAAGTCACCGTGTGAAGACAATTCAAATCTATGTTTTGCTAAAGTTATTTGATTTCTTAAAAAAAAAAATTTAAATTAAAAAAATTCTGCCCTTTGCTCATGTTTCCCACACTCCCACCTTATTGGACATGTGTCAATGAATAGACTCTTGAGCCAACTGTGTGTGTCTTTAAATGATACAGATGGAAACCGGTTACAAAATCATAAAAAGAAAACTCAAGTGATAAATTAAATGTAACATCTCATCATACATACATGTTTAATATTTCTCAATCCACATCAATGGGTACGCAAACAAATGCATCAGTTTTGCCATGTGATGAAAGCCAGTGACGAAAGATTGGGAGTTGAATCCAGGGCTGCTATACTGAAAGTAGTTATTCCTGATTGGTTTTCCACTCTCAAACCACCCTAATGTCGATACATTTACTCTGAATCCTACATTTCTCATACTTGAACCGTTATCCTAGTTAAAAAAAAAAGCTCATATACCGGCATCAGTGGTCTTGACGTCTATGTGTCAGGATCACTTACTATATTTTGCTCGTAATTGAAAGCTCGATGTTCGAACACATGCATCCTTGTGCTGAGCATGATTTCTATCTAAATGATTTCCCTCTCTCTATCCATGAAAATGAGGATATATTTACTCTGTGTACATTTTACTTTATTACTCCTTAGCTCATCAGCGTTATTAATATGTATGCGTTTAACTCGAATGGGTAGTAAGAAGCGATGCAAAAATAAAATCATCGCAGTCCGTTTAGTTTCGATAGATCATTTGTAAACGATGACAAGCAATGACTTACTTTTTACTTTAGCACCTTAACACTCTTGGCCCGAAGAGGGCCCTTCATAAATATTACAGAATATGTTTGTACCGTGTCACGACTCCCAACTGAAATGATTGGACGGTGGCGTTTGGAGGGTGTTTACGGGGCTCAATATCACTTTATTAAATTGTGAGCTAACGTACAGCGCCGTAAAGGAAACAGAGATAAAGACGAACATGACAAGATGAAAAATATCCAGGGATATAAAAGTTAAAATAAAAAGATGTCCAAAGTTTAACTAAAAAAAAAAAAAAAACTTGGCCTGGTAATAAAAACTCGTCCTTTAAAAATAACTGGCAACGTTCCCACGATCTTTCTCTCTCATCAGATAACTTACTCCATCACCCGTTAATTACCCTGATTAATTATAGGGCCGGTGATATAAAGACCATTAATCTCATACTTAATAACTTTCTGTGGTCATAAAGGTTTAAAAAGGTTTCTACACTTCGTGTTTATAGCGAAATTGGCGTGTTTAAGATCTTGCAGTTACAGTAACTTTAAAAAGTATTAAACTTTTAATTTTCACTTCATAAACAGAAGGCTATACCACCAAATGACTTACGAAATAACTTAACCATAAAAATGTTATTTCAGAACTGTAGCTGCACATAGGGCCTATAATAAATGCACCTTCCTCCAACAGATCATAAAAGACCACAGATCTTTAGTTTTAACCCTAAAGTTATGAGCAAGAATGATTGTCCTATCTTCCTGTATGACCATAGATACTTTATTATTATTTTTATTAATATTTATATCTGCCCTCAGTCATAGAATTATGACTAATAATACATATGTGATAGTAAAATTATTACCTTTTGTAAATTAAAAGATGACACCTGGACACAGGAATTGATTCCGGGACCTTTGGCCTAGTACGCCAATTTTCTAGCCACTGAGCTATCCAAGAATCGTCCCGTGCTGATGATTTCCGCACGTCCATTATAAACTCTGCCTTAAAATAGGAGTTAAGAATGGCCCTGGGCACAGGACGATTTCTGGATAGCTCAGTGGCTAGATCATTGGCGTACTAGGCCAAAGGTCTAGGGTTCGATTCCCGTGTCCAGGTGTCATTTTTCAATTTTCAGAATATGATATCTTGATGGAGAATTCTTCAATAAAAATCATAAATAATAGCTTCGGATATTTGATTCTTAAAGTGATTACAATTCAATAATAATGGCCTTGAAGTAAAGTTCTCGGCCCGAGAGCCAATGATCGTGGGTACAAACCCAGCTGAGATCAATGGATTTTTCTTGGGCGATAAATATCCGTAGCAAAACTTCTTTCAAAGGGGAAGTAAAACCGTCGGTGTCATATCAACTGTGGCATGTAAAAGATCTCTGGACGGTATATGAAGATAGATTTCCAGCCAAATTGCTAGTATCTTGTTCACCCGCTCGTAGAATTTCAGTGCGTAAGGCAACGGGAAACAGCCTCCCTTTCTGAACTCCCCTAGTACATGTGCCTTCAACCAAATGTTGCCAACAGCACCTGCCAGTGGAGGGGCTGAGTTTATATCCAACTCTGGATGGATGAGAAGAGCATTAAAACAACTTTCTGGTTATACACTCGTCACTCAATCAGAAACATTAAGTTTAACTTTGAGTGAATTTATCCCACACTGTATTAAATTTAAAACTGTACACATTTCTTCTGACCTACGTTAGAGATTTAAAATTAAAAAACAAGACTTATTTTAAATACTTCTACGTATTATATACAAAAAAACAATTTTTTTTAGAATATGCCACTTGGATTCTTAGGCTTGACATTCCTGATCTTCTACTCGTAGCATATGTAGCCATCTTCTTAGATTGGGGCACAATACAGGTGATGTTACTTCACCACTATCAAATGATGTGATGATGATGATGATGATTATATAACTCTTAGACCTAGCTTGAGTCTAATTTATCACACCTTGGTGACCATAAGAACAAGAAGTGCATAAAATGCAATTATTATTAAGAATAGATTTTAATAGTTAGAATGCAGAAGGGAGCATAAGTACTTTTTACAGTTTTGTATCGAATTGATATTTATTGGTCCAAATAAATCAATTATTTCTCCAGTTAAATTTAGTTTCCTTCACATGCTAATATCTACAGATCCTGAATATCTCTCAAGGGTGTCGTGGAATTTTGTCAAAACTTTTTAAATAAAGAGAAAAAGTTGTGACAAAATTCCACGACACCCTTGAGGGATATTCAGGATCTGTTGATATTAGCATGTGAAGGAAACTAAATTTTATGATGCTACTGGAGAAATATTTGATTTATTTCTACCAAGAAATTTCAATTCTATAAAAACTAAAAATACTTTCACTCCCTTCAGCCGCAATTTATAAGAACTGACAAGAATCTAATATAATCAAAAAATACTTATTGGTTCTGATTGCGATTTCTGTTTTAATTGAATGTATTTTAAGGGTTTCTGTAACGGTTCTGGCCCCTTAGAGGTAATTGTTAATTCCAGCTACTGACTCCAGTTTGACTTCCCGGGCGTGTGGTAACGTTTGCTTACGCTCGTCTAAACCATCTTTTCGTTGCATTTTCAAATTAATCATTTATAAAAACTACAATTTCTAATTTTTTAGATTAAATAATTGTGATAAAAAAAATGTGGTGTGGTTTTATAGGAGCCCCTTCAAGTGCGGGGTCTGGGGTCAATGCCCCTTAATCCAGCCCTGCTCAGACACAATTGTTATCCATACATTTAGGACTATCAGGAGTGAATGTAGCAGTGCAGACAAAGTTGGACTTGAAGTAATGCAATCTAGTCCGAGAGGAATTTCAAGCTGTCACAAAGAACCGAGCTACCCACTGTATTCACATCGACGTATTTGGATACTGTTACAATTCCCACACATTGACATCTGGTCGGGTGAATAGGTTTATTTTTTATTTTTGAAGTCCAGTTGAAATAACATTTTAAAAAAATTGCACAACAACTCTACGAGGTTGTAGCGGTTATTAAAATGTGCTACCTAAGCTAGGAGTCAAAACTAGCAGATAAAATCCTGTTACCTTTTTCGTTTAGTGATTAAGGAGATAAGTTTGGAGGGGATTGAATCTAGGATAGGTGTAATCCTCTCCATCTCTGATTTTGGGTTACCATACTATTTTCAAGTTCAAATAATTCCTACTATACAAATACTGTTTCCTAATTTAATATAGTAACTAATTATGGACACAACCTAGATCTAAAGCAACCTAGATAAATCTAAATAAAAAAAAGCATGATGTGGCTAAGAGTTTAATAGTATAATAAAAATAAACGTAAGCGTCCTGAGTGCTTGGGGCATATTATCAACCCCACATGGGCTTTTATCAAGTCGTAAACAACGTTAGAGACACTTTTTTACCTACTTATACGGTATACTTTCTTGACAACCCTCCAAACAGACTCTCCTTCATCTTAAAGAGAATATTCTAAGTGCTTTCAATTCTATTCCTTCGATAACTTATAGTCGAACATAGTAACTCAAAGTGTCAGGGAAAAATACCCAATAAAGTGTGCTCAAGCTTCCATGAGGTCTACTCTGTAAAAAAAAACTACCTTAGATTATGGAGGAAAAAACCACTTGACTTTCCCCGACGTTGACGCTAACTTCATTTGTTTGGAAACACCTTCTTCCTCTTCCAGTTCGAACCCCATTACTCACGCGTGAGTGAATCTGAAGCGATATTTCTGGAGATGAAGACACCCCATTCTCTCTACTCACCCCCAGCATCCCCCTCTCTTATCCACAGGTACTTCACGGCTGTTAATTGGAATCTAGTTTAGTCTTGAGGATAACGAGGTTTTCACCTAAAAGCAATCAGGGCCTATCTCCCTGCCACCTCCCATCATATTCGCCCTTTGCCTCCACGCCCTTTCTGCCGTAATCTCTTTTATTCTATCACCTCTCATGCTTTTCCATTTGACACCTCCTTACCTTTGTTCAGAGGTTTTTAAAATACTTTCATGACAAACGCGTCTATTGATCGTGATCATGTATAGTAGATGGTAGGGACTATTGGTACATTGTGGAAAGACAGATAGCACAAACACTGTATTGTATCTAGGTTGTTTTTTAAATCTATCAATAAAGGATGTGTCTAAAGGGTTTAATCATAAATATAGAGAACCCTTGTTCGACTCTGGGTGGTGCTGACGAATATATAATAATATACTATTTATGAACAGGCTCGTCCTGCTATCCAGCTAGTAGCACTAGGTTTTGGTGGGTAGTATTGGGTGTATAGAGTTAGATTAAGCTAGTTTGAAAGTAGTGTGGTACAATCATCTTTGTGAGTATAAAAGTGAAAATTAAATAATCCAATTAGAGTAATACGTATCTATAAAAAATAAGGAATAATCTAACAATCTACTAATAAACGGTTCAAATTTTAACTTAGTTTATTTTGTTTTTGAGTTTAAGCTTTGCTCACAAAAGGATACTAGAAATATGTTTAAAATATTTGTAAATTACAACCTAAAATAATTATGAATTAAAATGAATATTGACCTGTGCTATTTTGAAATCAATTGATAAAAATTTAATATATTTAACTAAAAACAAACCAAAAATGTGTTAGAAAGATACTTAAAACATTTTTTTAAAATATGTCTGTGGAAAAAATCTCAACTTTCTCAATTCGTCTATTTTTAAGAGAGCAGTTTGAGAAACATTTCAACTATATTAAGGTGTAGTTTTCTAATTACAAGTGAAAGTTTGTATCACATAATATAAAATTGTTGACTGAATTGCTTTATTAGTTCAAGGTTGAAAGAAGCATGAGATAACTTTCATATTTTGGTATCTTTTCTACAAAATAACTTGTTTCTCATGTTTAGCTTGATTTTATACATCTAGAATTCTCCAAAGTTAATGACTATCTGTCATAAACATAGCAACGTTTGAGTTTAACTTTTTAAATACAGATGTAAAAATTCTGCTCAAATGTAATGGCAAAAATAATATTTTTTCAAGAAAAACTACCAAAATATGGATCGTGTTTCACCTTTAACAAACAGATTAATTTTTACGAGGAACTAAAAGATAAAAAAAAGAAATGTAATCTAATTTTTTCTGTAAAAAAAAGTCATGACTATTAGGAAAATATAAACCAAATCATGCCAAATTGGTAATATTCCCAATGGCTTACACAAGGTAATTTAAGTTTGATGTTTATTCCTACATATAATAGTTATATTGCCATCTAATTTTGTTCATGTATGCAAGTGAAATAAATACTCTTTATAGAAGATTGATACAATATCCTTATTAAAGTGTACAGAGGCAGAGGTTTTTGAATTAAAACATTAAAGTTATAAATCAACACCTTTGATAATTTGTTATTATAAAATATTTGAGCCCTATGTGACGTAATCTATTTTTATGAGTCTCCAAATTACATTTAAATGAAATAACTGAAAATATTTAGGCCAAAATTCGAGAAAGAACATTTTCATAATTTAAATCTGATCAGACTTTGAGTTTGAAAACACATTCTGAATAAGAGGGGATTAAACTTGGCTTACGACTTTATTATTCCATTGATCAAATTAAACTTTCAACTTCAAGGCATTACTTTTCTCGTTAGTATAATGGTTTAGTAGATGGCACAAGCTAAAGTTATAATCTATAATTAACTAGTTAAAAATAATATCTCTGCATTCACATTTGAATTTGGGACGAGAGATGATAAATGTAGTTTAGAAGAAAGGTTCTTGAGTGGCGATAGTATGAAAATCTATAGTAAAAATTGCATGAGTAGGACAAACACATGGCGTGGATTATAACGGTAATTTTCCTTCAACGGCAGTATACGGCTAAACCAAAACTAGCCTAGACCTTTGGAGTGTATTGAAGGTTAGAAAAAACTGACAAAACAAATACATTTATTGTGTGGATGTAATGTACAACTCCTACCCTAAATGATTTGTTAAGTACCGTGTTCAGGAATACCCCGCGGGTTATACGCATATGTAATTACACTAAGGTGTTAATGATGATAAAATTTGAATTCAGAGGATGAGGTATACCAGCATTTGTGTAGGGGTAGAGTGGAAAACCAACTAGGAAAACAGATTTTCAGTATACCCAAACGGGATTTGAACCACAATATCTCCGTCATCGGCCGTCTAGTCTGTGAGAGTGACGCCTTAGACCATACGGCCACCGAAACAGGTAACATTTACGTAATTTTGCATAAGTTATTGAATGAAAAAGTAACGGCTCCGGTTTAGAAAAATGAGATTAATGGCCGACGGGTTAATTGTGCCGGCTACATGGCCCCCTCTCCGCAAATGTTGTCCCTACCATCGCCAACAGATGGCGGCTGCTCACTTGGTCGGTATGGCTCAACTTTGGGCTGACGCCATGGAGTTTTTGTCATGCCTTTGATACAACAATGCAGCGGAAGAGGAGATAATATTTAAAACATCTCTTGTTAAAATAGTTCATACACTGTGTTAGGGTAATTTATATTCAAGCAACATTAGAGCGTGGGAGAAGTGTGACAAGGAGTGAGGTAAAAAATGTATATTCATAAAAAGTGAGTTTAACTGAAAGGAGAATGGTGGCAAAATTCTTGACACATCGCATTAAAGAAATCACAAAATATTATTTATAAAAAAATTGTATTAATAATTTAAAACCCTAAGAACATTGCTCAAATAAAATCTAAGACGGTAACCACACGACAATCCACTGTAAATATGGGGCTACACGGATCATCCCGAGGTTGAATTTTTTTACCTTTTCCGTGAACACAACTCATACCAGTCTTTTAATTTAGCTTCTGTAGAGTTGATGATGTGGACCATGAATTCAGTAGTTAGCCAAAGTGGCCAAATCTTTCTTCTTTTGAAGAATTTTAAATTGAATAACATCATGATTTAGCCAGTGATGAAAGTAAGTTGTGGTGCGTAGACATAAAGTGTGGAGCATATTTAAACACAATGGGTTAGTTTTCATCTTGCTTTTTTTTTTAAAACCTGATCTTGTCTTATTGATTGAAACTAGCTGTCTAAGATTTTTTCACAATGTTCTGGATGATTCTGATGCTAGGGTTGTAACAGAGAGTAAAGACAACCACGACGAGCCTCATGACGAGCGTGTATTAGAACGACAAAAAGTAAATTGCTGCTGCCAAACGGAAGGGCTCAGAAAATATTAGCGAGCAGCTTCTGAAATATATTAGATTGTGTTTTAATGAAACCTCTAATTTATGGTTGGATGATGTATAAACATTATAAAATGTATATATTATGCGATAAGGAAGATTATGCCAAAACCTCCGACTAACATCAATGAAGTTCACACCAAAGTGGCTCAAATGTATCCGTTAACCATGAGAGGTGAGAATTTTGTTATTTTGGATAACTCGTTGGATAATTTGTTGATATTTGGGTTTCCTAAAAACTTACATTTTAATGGATTCAACTGTTAATAATAATAATAATAATAATAATAATGAGCACCACGTCTTACTACCCGTTTGGCTTATACGCTTAAGTACTAATTACGCTAATGGGTTAGGAATTGGGAAGGTTGAATATAAAGGAAGTGAACACGCATTAACGTGGAGGGAGAGTGGACAACCATTTAGTAAAAACCACTCTAAATTCACAAAAACGAGATTAGAATCTCAATCTCCCCATCCTCAGCAGTCTCTCTCGACATGAAATTAGCACGTTGGATAAATACGCCACTGAGGTGGGTAACTGTTAATAAAAATGGAACATTTGAATATTGTACAAAATATGTCTTTCAATTATTTGTAATTTTTATTCAAGCCTTAATTAATACTAAGATCGACACACATATAAAGTGTAATAGTATAATGCATAGACCTCCTTACCGGTCCAGTAAATGTAAGCCAAATATGGCGTGTCTTGAACATCTGTTGTGTGAATATAAGAACGAAAAATATTCTCTCCTTCAATTTACTATGGCTGTGCCAGGTTACTACACTAAAGATAAGATAAAAAGGATTTTTATTTTTAACTTTTTCTTTGGAATCGAAACGAATTTGACATCGACAAATTTGTCTATTAATTTTACTATTTTTTGGTGAACAAATCCTAATCCCTCCTGACTGGGGACGAATAGTGTTCTTTTATTATTATTATTATTATTATTATTATTATTATAATTATAATTATTATTAGCACCGTGTCTTACTACCCGTTCGGGTTATACGCACTTACGCTAATGTGTAATGGTAGGGTGATAGTGAGATGAAATGGAGCACCTACAGTTTAACGTGGAATCCGAACCACGGTGGAGGCCTGGCATTCCACACATTCACAAGATGTCTTGTCAGAGGTGAAGGAAGGGTTTGGTAATCAGATAAATCTGTGCCGGGACCGAGGATTGAACCCCGGCCACCAGCACAGAAGTGTGACACCTTACCCCTAGACCACCAGGTCACCGACAATAGTGTTCTTCATATTCCCCTGATTCAAAAACATGGTGACGGGATCAGCTATGATCCCCATCGTATCTGAAACATTTCCTTGATAAAGATTAAACTACTTGTGAATAAATATAAAGTGTATTTTTTATGTGTTTTACGTTTTTAAACCCATAAAACACCGACGCCAAGTATTTATACCGTTAAGGTAGGGATGAGAGAGGTAGAGTTTAAAATAAATAAAAACTTATTTGAATGGAGATAGATTGTAAAAATATTTAGGAAAAAACTCATGACCTAAATTAAAAGCTTACCTCCTCACCGTAAACTGCAAAATAGGCGAGACGAGACTGACGTCTTTGTAACTATGGGGATAAGTTAAAATGTGGAAATTTTAACAGTCGAGTTTGGCAGCACTTATTAGTGCAGAGCGGTCTAACGAGTTCGACGCCTTAGCTCAGTTGGTAGCGTATTTGTCTACTGAACCAAGGTTCCCAGGTTAAATTCCTGGCATGGCCGGACATTTTATCGCTGTGAAATACGTGTGTCTCCTTTGACAGTAATGAATTAACGGTTGAGGCTGAATGCTGTGTTTTCTAGATTCGGCTATCCAAACTGAAAAAATAATGGACTTAGCTTGCGCCCTCTTTCGGTTCACCCTAAATAGCCTCTAGATATATCAAAATTTCAAAAACCCGCCTCTTCCATGTACCCCTTAGAACATGTAATTCCCTCTTCGTTTCAAAATCTTGTTTACCTCACTTATATTCAGGGCCGGCGTAAGGTTTTCATATGCCCTAGTCGAGACTTAAAATGTGTGCCCCGGTTGTATTCTTTACAACATCATTACACCAAACCCCCTGCGGGAAGCAACATAATAATAGGGTACCAAAATAACGGACAGAAAAAAAGGAATATTGATAAATAGATAAATATATAAAAAATAAGTGCTGACGGTCCTTACCCCACCCCCCTCTCTAATAAATTTGTGCAAACATATTAGATTTTCTTTACTTCCTTTTGTTTTAATATTTTCGGAAGATTTAATTAATTAAGTCAAAATGATTTGCCTTCAAAATGACTTTTAATGTGGTAAAATCATAAAAGTGATCTTGTCGTTAACCAATTAAAAATAAATTTTTCTTAGTGCTAAAGACAATATCTAAATGTCACATATTTCTTTATTTAGAAATAAATATTAGTTTATTTAATTTATTTTTTCTACACACTAAAAAGTAAATACATTTTGTTGGAATGCATCTCGAGAAGATTTGCACCCTAGATGACATTATTTTTTCTATCAAATCCATCCTTTATGTGGTCTATTCTTTATGAAAAGGACTGTACCAGGGATTATTAATGACGCGAGGCCCGCGATCTATGTTTAGATCCCGTAATGAGGAGACAAAGCGACAAGCGAGGTTCCATGTTCAGCCCTATGGCTGTACCTATTCCTGTGACCGCAGCGACTGTCTCTCCAGTTGTACCACGACCGTCTAAACCTCAACGGCACAGGTCTGACAACATTTCAAAAAGTAACTGTGAGAGATTATAAATAAATACTGACCACGGATGATTACAAAACCACTACTGATTGATTTTGTGGTCCACGAACGAAGTTTATTTGACCAAATTATGGCGTTAACAACACCGTGTAAATAAATATAATTAACAAATAGCATAAAGCAATCAAGAATTAAGTTAAATTAGAGCCCTCATCGATGTGCACGTATACTAATTTTAAAGATGATGTAATTTGTTTTTTCGGTGACGAGAAGTTTGGGCATCAAATTCCCATCCCGTTGTATTGAGAGAAGTTACCTTAAATTGTTTTCCCCTCAACCTCCACGATAATATGAGTTACACTTAATTTAGGTCCTACCTTCCTCATCCTCAACACAGGAGTTTTATTATAATTCGTGTAGTCTGGAAGAGTTGCGAGGATTGGCGTGGAAAAAATAAACTCACCTATCATCAAAATTGTACATCCTATATGTTTTATTCTCATTTTCTGTCTAAAATGTTTTATTTTACTAAATTATTTGGTCAAAGTTCACTTGATTTTTTTAAAATTTAACATAATAAAAAAATAGTTGAAATATGGCTAGTTAAATTGTTTGTTTGAAATTGAAATACTTTGAGAAGTGTCAAAAACAAGTGGTTTATCAAAGTTCAACAGCGTTACTAAAACATTTATGTTGTTATTTTAAAAATATATGCTACTACACAATCGACAAAATTTGCTCATATTGTGTATTATGTATGGCTTCAAAGATATTAAAAAAAAAGTTTTCAATAGTCTATTCGTAAGTAAGTTTTCCTCATAAAACAAGCACCTCATCGTCTTGCTAATAACAATAATCACTCTTTATATATAAATTTCAAACAAAATTGTTAAATATATTTAACAAAATTCAAATTTAAATTATTTTTTTAAACTAGGTACCCTAATTTTTTTATTATTTGTAAAAATAAAAATAAATATTTATTTATCATACAAAACTATTCACAGATTCCCATTTTGAATTCAATTTTTAAGGTCTATTTCCAAAACATTCAATTGTTATATAATTTTTTGTAAGTAAGCTACCCTCAAATTATTTTACTATACAATATTATAGATAAGTAAAATAGTATTATGATGACAGTTTTGAACCAAACTACTAAAGCTATTATAAAAAATATTTTAATATAAAAAAGAGCCATCAGTAAACTAGCCATAGTCAAAATTTCTCCCTAAATCAAGTATATAGCTTTATTTTTCATGTTCATGACAAAAACTACCCAGATATACTTTTTAAGCAAAATCGTTATAACCATTTAAAAAAATTAAAATTTTCTAAAACCCCTCACCAGTAATATAACCTTTATTGAATTTTTACTTAAAAAAAAGTAGGCAGGGTTATTTTTCATATCACCCGCCTCGGTGGCGTAGTTGGCTAACGCGCTTGTCGTGTTGAGCTCTACTGCTGAGGACGGGAAGATCGAGGTTCGAATCTCGACACTTCCTCTAATTCAACCTTCCCAATTCCTAATCCAATAGAGTAATTAGTACTTAAAGCGTATAACCCGAACGGTTAGTAAGACGTGGTGCTAAAGAATATTAATATTTGTCATATCAAACATTCCCAATGTACTCATTTGAAATAATAATCGTTTGGGCCATTTTAAAAATATTTCCTGTTTTGAAAAATCAGTGACCAGTAAACTACCCCATATCTGACTGTTTACCCCAAAATTAACAATAAATTTTTGTTATTTCTTATACTACATAATCTACAAATATATTTTTTGAACAAAATCGTTAGAACCATTTTTGAAATATTTAACATTTTCATAAAATTCCATCAGTATACTACCCTTCAACGAATCTTTGCCCAAAAACCAATCAGACAGTGATATTGGTCATATTAAAAAAACCTATATCCTCATTTAAATTACATCTTTGAAGCCATTATTGAAAGGTTTTGAGTTTAAAAATAAATTACTGGCCAGTAAATTATTTTTAATTGAAGGGCTGGAGTATATAAAAAAATACATTTAGTGGTGTAGCCCCATAAAATCTAAAGATCCAGCTTGAACAAAATACATCAAATTATTTTGGATCCGTGGCCAGGGACAAACTGACAGACATACAGACAAATAGACAGACAGACATGGGGACAGACAGACATAATTCTAAAAGCCACTCTTGCGTTGGGTTCACATAAAACGTAAAGATTCTTCATAAACTCGAGATCGATTTTTCTCACAATAACAATACTTTCTCTTCATATTATGATAGCGTAAAAAAGGTCATCATGTGCGTTTATGAAACATTTTTCAATATACAAAACATTTGACCCCAGTTTACAGTTTACGCAACAGCCTCGAGAATAGGACATGCCGTGCCGTGATAAACTGACCCTAGTTTACAGTTTATGCAACAGCCTCGAGAATAGGACATGCCTTGCCGTGATAAACTGACCCTAGTTTACAGTTTATGCAACAGC
>CABFVX010000796.1:107338-136026 GCA_902151425.1 Timema shepardi
TTTTACCCCCCCCCCCCCGCCCCTTCACACAAACACACACATGCACACTCTAGGACTAATAACAACACCCAATGACTGTTGACATCAACACCCTTCTTCCAATACTACCTAGTCGATTATTATCTAAATTTTACCTTAAAATAATTAGTTTGTTATATAAAATCTATTTTGAAGAAGTCAGTATGTAAATTACACCTTAAAATAATGTAATTATTTTATATATTATTTTCTAACGAAATCAGTATGTTTTCAGCACCATATATTTTCCCCATTTGGGATATATGCTTATGTACGGATTAAATTAATGGATAGGGACGAGAAAGATTTAATTTAGAAGTAATTTACCCTCATTTGCGTGAAGAAAAAGTGTGAAACCATTTAGAAGGAAAGACCACCCCGGTACACCCAACCGGGATCAAAGCACGATCCCCCTGTCTTCGGCAGTCTAATTTATTGCAAGATTAGAGCCTTAGACAATGCGGCCACTGAAGAGTGTGACGTCAGTTTTTAAATCATTCCTGAAATAATGTGTTTGTTTTGAAAATTACTTTTGGACCAAGTGAATATTTAATCAGTTCCTTAAAATAATTTAATTTATTTTATAAATTCCTTTATGACTTTAGAACAAAGTTAATATATAATTTTTTACTTAAAATATTTTATAAATTATTTTTTGAGCATGTCAAATTGAGTAGACTAGCCCTTCTGTTATCACGCCAGCTATACAGAGGAATAAATGATGGATATCAACATCCAATGATGGGTGTCCAACGTGGGGTATTGATGGACTCTGTTTTTACTATTAATAATTAATGTGTGGTGACATATGACCCATTTAACAGCTTGACTCCTGCTATAAGGATGAGATGGAAAGTGTCTGATGGCCCATTATTGTTATTCTGGAGCATCCTTTACCTTCATCCTTATATTCCACGACGCAGCTTTCTTGACTGTACTCTTTGTGAACTTCATGGTATTTTATTTTGCATGTATTTTAATTTAATTTTTTTAGCACCGCGTCTTACTACCTGTTCAGGTTATACGCTTATGCTCTAATTACACTAATGGGTCAGGGATAATGAAGGTTTCATCTCAAGGAAATGCACCCGCATTTGCGTGGGGAAGGTGGAAAAACATTTAAGGAATCCCCCCCTCAGTGTACCCGATCGGGATCAAAACCCAATCTCCCCATCTTCAGCAGTCTAGTTCAACACGAGATTAGCGCGTTAGACCACGCGGCTACCAAAGTGGGTAGTACGTTATTTAAAACCTATTGGGTTTTACGATTCTTTTGTTTGTGAGTCATGGTTTTGGGTTTGATACTATATCGAGAGTTTAGTTTGTTGTAACTAGAGCCTTCACATTGGAACACACTCATTTCAGCAGTTTACATTCCTAAGTGCAGGGCCGTCTAACCTTATGTAAGGAAGAACTATACCACGTGGTAGCTGCAAGACTCAGAGGACAGATTTGGAGTGCAATGGTCTATGATGATAAGTGGCCTCATGTTATCCTTGCCTTGATTTTTTTAAATCATGTATTTTTTTTAAGCATCGTGTCTTAATACCGGTTCAGATAATACGCCGATGTACTAATTACATTAATGGGCTAGGGATTAGAAAATCTTAACTTAGAGGAAGTACACCCACATTTGCGTGGAGGGAGAGTGGAATACCATTTAGGAACACTACCCTTAGTGCACCCGATCGGGATCAAACCCCAATATCCCCGTCTTAGGCAGTCTAGTCCAACATTAGATTAGCGCGTTAGACAACGCGGCCACCGAAGTGAGTATCTAACTTGTTAATACTATACGCATAATATTATAATTATTCTAATGGGGTAGGTATGAAGAAGGAACCATTTCAGAGGTAATCTACCAGAATTTGAGTGAAAGAAGGATGGGAAAACATTTAGAAAAAATCATTCTCAGTAGACCCGACTAGAATTTGAGCCCCTATCTCCCCGTCTTCAGCAAGGCAGTCTAACATGAGAATAACACCTTAGAACATTAGGTCACTGAAGAGGGTCAGTCCTGGATAGTTATAAATAACTTCTTTCAGAGTTGGTCTGGCAGTTAAAATATTCAAATAGAGATTAGAGGAGTTTCTGAATTTTTTTTCAAGTTAAACCTTAGCATTCTTATAAGGGAGGATTGGTTTGAGTATTTTTTTCATTGTTTACTTGAATTTAAAGAGACACAAATGGTAGGTGGGTAAATACCAGCTTAGTTTTGCTCTAATGGCTCTACAGCGCTTTTAAAGTGGGCCATAAAAGTATTTTTTTAAGGCTAGGGTTCTTAACAGAGGGTATGGGAACCAAATAATGGGAGTATGCGACTCGATCTCTGAGCAGCAAGAACCTCGCCAGTTGTAGAACTTGGGTATTTGTGATTTGCCATTTATATATATGAAAATGATAAAATCCTTATGGTTTTCTTTGAGCTGTTCTGTTTCTATGTATTCACATATAAAGTAAAACCAAGCTATTGCCATTTTTTAAAGTTATACTGGTACCTAATAGGAATGGTGGTGATGATTCCGACCGTTGAGTGAAGGTGGTATTGTAACATATCTGGGTAATTGTGAAGGTTTAGAGCCCCCAATATGTGTGAAATATTGTTTTTATTATTATATGGAAGTTCTTATAGTCTTAATTTTCAGCAGTATTTATCTTTCATCAGAGATTTGGTGGAAATACAGGTATGCAAGTATATATTTATACATACAACTCACATACAAATTTAGTTTACTTTAATTTGAAATACATGGTATATATATACATATACATATATGAACAAGTATTGATTCCCAATTAAAGCAAACTAGATTTTATTTTTCTATGCTAAAAATACTTTAACCTTCATTATTTTTTTAAAATTGAACATTAATATAATATCAAGCTTTATTTAGTTTAAATATAGCGAAAAGTTTTATCTTTTTAATCAATTCTGGTGGGATTTTAGTAATATTAAATGGCAACACTGCAGTTCACTTAAATTACGCAGAGGGAAGCAATCACTGTCCAATGGTAATCTGAATTTATGTATCCAGACAATCAGCGTAATGTTGGCGTACGTGTAGTTGAGAAAATCCAACACAAGAGCTCTGTTGGTTGCTTGTCTACTTTTGTCAGATTCATTGGTTCGATTACCATCATGCACTTTATATATATTATGTGATAGACTGATGTGTATTTTATTATATCTTAAATCTTTTTTTAAAGGTCCTGCTATAATATAGGCGGGTAATCAGTGTGTTCATAAAGTTTACATTAAAGACACCAAATTAAAAGTTTAGTGGAAGCACATGAATATGACTTTGGAGATGGGATGGAAAAAACCCAGTAAAACGTCACATGTAGAACTCTATAAGTGAACCCTGTCAAGATTCGAATCTAAACCTCCCCGTAGCCAGAAATTTTCAGTTTATTGAACTTAGACCACGTGATAAGCTATTCGGCTGGTGGGATATATAAGTATTGTATAGGATTACTTAAGTTAGTCTGTAAGCTGTGCTTTGATAAATTTGTTTTTATCAAGCTCACTATAAATAGGGCTTGATTAAATACAAACTAATTTAATTTAACGATAAGCAATTTAATTTTAAACTCAGAAAAGATGACTTATTTTAAATTATCGTTATAGAGTTCACCACTTAGTGAGAAAACTTAATATATTTTCAAACCAAAACAAATCATAACTATACTTTCAATTTTAATTTCAATTCTGAGGTTGATAAGAAGGGTACACCAAACATTATATTTAAAAGAAGAATGGTGTAAACTGTCAACCTAAACGATGCCCCCATCCACAGTTTACCAAACCTATGTTTAAGAGTTGCAATGACGTCAAATGGCCTTAAGGTCGGTCCAGACACCTAATTTTGAAACGCGTGGTTTGCAAATTGATAGCGGATTGATCGCATCTCGCACACAATCTTGTACCAAGCCTAATTTTGAAACGCCTGAACCGTGAAAACTGATGTCACACTAGCGACTTGCGGGAGAATTCCTCTCGCGAGCAAAACATCGTGCGAGACAGGACTTGTCCAGTGAGTAAAGCAACATAAAACAAGATGGACACGTGCCTCTCCTTCTTCAGTTACAAACTTCTGAGAATGATTTTGTCAAAAAAACAACAACACCATTTAAAAAAATAGGTTTTTGCAGAAGTACAAAATATTATTGCTTTGAACGCTTCATACAATTATTTAATAAAACTGTTTGCATAAAATTAAAATACTACTACTTAAGTTTCTCCCTCCCATCGAGAGGACATCTTAGCTAGTTTGGCAGCGTGACCTACTCATAATCTTAAGTCCCGGATATTTCTATTTAGTAACAGTCTGTAAAAATAACTTTTCTTTTAATAAATTATTGTATTAATAAACATACGATTTTAGAAAAATCATAAAATATACAAGGTATTTAAGCCTACATCGACTTCCCCAATATTCTCCTCCAAAAATAATTAAACAAAATTGAAAACAGAACGTTAACTTTGAAATTTTGTACGTAGGTGATTACTTAAAAACTAAATTAGTGGGTTTTATAAAAAAATCTATATATTTAAAAATAGAACTAAATAAACTAATTATTATTGAGCTAGTAAAAACGTTTAAGACAACCAATTATATTTATATATTTTTAAATTAAATAATTACTAAAATAAAATGAGACTCTTTACTAAATTCAAATTGGCAAGTGATGTTTTACTAAGATACAATTAAAGTATTAAAATCGAGTGGAGATCGATCTCGTGACCTCTGAAGCTATAGATATACACTATACAAAATTATCTAAAATAGCGAATTAATTAGGAGGACTTTTAACTTAAACTTTTATTATCTGGGCACATTTTGAAATAATAAACTTACTTACAAACAAATGAAAGATGGTTTCCAATAAAAGCCAAACAAATTGTTTCACATGGTGCACTCAATACAATGATAGTGTTTACATCAGCTTCGGTGGCCTCATGGTTTAAACCATCACTCTCGCAATAGATTAGACTGCCGATGACGGGGAGCTCGTTGTTAGATCCCAGTCCAATGTACTGAGGATTTTTTTCATAAAGGGTGTCTCACTCCTTCCACGCAATTGCGGGTACACTTACTCTAAATTAAATCTTCCCCATAACTAGACCATTAGAGTAATTAGTATATAGGTGTATTTATTGTTTACTTTTGTTTACTTATTTTGTACAACGGCTCGTTAGTATGCCATCGGCTCAATCGGATTTCCAGTGTTGTTGGATTGATAACTCAGTAGCTGATGACACAACGCCAAACCAACCCACACGACTATAGAAACATTTCAAAATTAGCTCTGGTTTAGTGCAGCCTGGGGTTTGTGAGATCCTTACTTGCGAGTTGGCTCACAAGTTCAAAATTAGGAGTCCCGGATATAATTTCCACTTACGGGACATTTAAATACGGGTACTCACTATGGAGGTTCAACGTGAACCCCAAAAGTTGCTTCGACATACTCAAACGCATCTGGTCCAAGAATGCTTATCCGAACAGTAGTCGTTCCACAGTGAGTACTTGCTAACAAGTCATCTGAGGGGCTAACTGTGAGTTCTGAGTATATCTTGTCTTTTCTCTTCTGGAAGATGATAATAAATTAATAATTTTATTCTTGCATATTTCATCTGTTAATCCCAGTGTATTTCGAGTGTCCTTACAAGCATAGATTTTAACACGTTTTTTCGAAAAAAATTAAAGGAAGGATAGCCATAACTATGTATAATTGTGATATAGTTCAACTAAAGTAAGGTAAAATTCCTTGGTCCAAGTCATGTTTGTGGTGCGTCCACACGAGATAACCATGTCGATAATTGTCATACACGTACGCACTTCCCGCGCCTTTGTGTTTGCAGGTAAACCAACAGCCGTGCGGAGCAGAGCGTGCCCCAAGGAGAACGATTGCAACAACGTATCTCGAGACGAGCTCATTAGTAGAGTTTGGTTGCAGGAACCGTTGCGTTGCACGTTGCAGCTTAATAGTAGGTACCCAGCTTAACTCGTACTATGACGTCATATAACAGCAGATCACACGTGCTACATTACCGTCAGTGATACAGTCAGTTCACGTGGCAGTCGTAGCTCGTCCCGCATACGGCGCTAGTGTTCCGTGATGGCAAGTAGCGCTATGCCCTTCCAGTACAGATTGGAAAGTCATGTCCGAGAGGGGAAGGAGGTGAGCAAACCCCTGATAAATGTGTACCTAGGGGGTTGGTAATGCTCTATGTGCGCTTGGCGCCAGCAGTCACCTCATTACGTGCTCTCGCTTGATTGAGCCCTGTGAAACGGAGTATGGGGTAGAGACGGGATATCTCAGTCATGATAATGACGTGTTGAATATGCAGGATTAACTGCAGCTGATACACTGTCTAGCAAGTGCACGCCATTAAACCGATCAAGCACGAGTTCGTTTGGGACTTCGAGCATTACGTAGCTGGAAATTAAATTAGGCATCCCCCTATTATTCCCCCTCCCTTCCTCATAAACAGAGTATATTACTGGAGGTAATCAGTCTTAACCTCAGGGTGGCTAGAGTCAGGAAAAAAATAATATTGAAAAACTTTGAAATATCAGGGAATTTACAAGTGTCAGGAGAATAAGAGGAATGTCAGGGAATTTACATGTCAGGAAAATAATGCAAATGCCAAGGTATTTACAATTGTCAAGGCAACTAAGGGAATATTAATGAGTGTACAAATTTCAGGAAAATCATATGGATGTCGATAAGTTTACAAATGTGAGAATCACCATAAAAACGTTAGAGAATTTATACATCTCAGGAAAATTAGAGATATATAAATGAGTTTACAGATGTCAGGAAACCAGGAAAATATCAGGGGATGTACAGTACATGTAGCAGGGTAATCAGGGAGCTATCAATGAAATTACAAAAGTCAAAAGGGTCAAGGAAATGTATAGATGTCGGGAAAATCAGGGAATTTATTGTTTATTCAGGGGAATGTTACAATTGTCTGTCAAGGGATGAGAAATGTCTTTATTGCACCCTTTTAAGACACCGTTTTTAATTAAGTTTTTAGCCCCGTATCTATGAGCATGTGTACCAAACGTCAGGCTTATCTAATATGGTTTTCTGGTAACAAAGAAGTAACTCGAATCTCGGCTGGGTCTAGGGAGAGTTACTTTATTCCAAAATAGTTTCCCACTCTTCCTCATAAGTATGCGGGTAGATCTCCTCTCACATTCTTTCTTCCTCATTCATAGCCTATTTGCATCATTAAAATGCATACACCTCAAAGAGGTATTAATTTTTGGTGGGAAAAATAGTCAATGTTGATTTATTTTGAACGTATTAAAAAAAATTACTAATAAAAATCTAGTGTTGTGGCTTTCTAAACGTGCTTATCAGTTTTTACATATAATTTAGTTGGGAAAATTTGTATTTTTTAAAAAGGGAAAAGTCAGTTTTTAGAGTTCTTGGAGGATTTATTATTAATTATAAGTTCCTGACTATGAACTGTTAACGATTTATTTTAATCTTTAATTGTAAACGCACCCACATTAAATATATCTCAAAATGTCAATTCACCTCTTAGAGGACGATGGGAAAATCCCAAACAATATAATTTTTACCCCACCTTGAATCCCTAGTAGTACCTATGAGTCTTAACTAGAATACAGTGTAGTTGAGATAAATGAAACCATTAAAAACTATTTAAAATGACAATAAAAATATTTTTTAAATAAATAAACTATTTCACTGATCCCAAATACTGTATTTTCAAGAGAATAATACTTAAAAATGCACTTCAATTCGATTACTTGTTTGAGCGTGACCCTGTGAGATGGGCTGTTACCATTTATATACTCGTATTTAAAAACGTGAAGCGAATACTTTAGACCATGATTAGGTGACCTGGTGGTCTAGGGGTAAGGTGTCAGACTTCTATCCTGGCGGCCGGGGTTCAATCCTCGGTCCCGGCAAAGATTTATCTAGATTACCAAACCCTTCCTTAACCTCTGACAAGATATCTTGTGAAGGTGAGGAATGCCAGGCCTCCACCGTGGTTCGGATTCCACGTTAAACTGTAGGTTCTTCATATCATCTCACAATCACCCTACCATTACACATTAGCGTAAGTGCGTATAACCCGAACGGGTAGTAAGACGCGGTGCTGATAATAATAAGACCATGATTCCCGGAGATATAATAAACATTTTTTCATCGTAATTTTTTTTAAAGAAATATTTATAACAATGATATGGATAAAAATATTAATCCAAAGGTAAAGTCAAAATTTCATAAAATTAAAATCTATTTTGACAGGAATTTCTTGCGTTCTAACAGAGCCATTTTTAATTTTCTTTTACTCAAAAAATTAAAGTGCTTACTTAAGAGACTACCATATCAAATTTTCAATAGTGAGGCCAGAATCTGAATATAATTTTCATTAGCCAGTGAACTTATGGACGTTATTATGACAGGGTTCCCCCGATGTGATAAAAAATATATTAAGGTCTCTAAAAAAAGTAATGAGCCGTATACGTGCACACAAATTACAAAATGTATGAACTGGGCTGTGACATGATCAAGCAAGGTGGTCAACTTTGGATGAGTTTTTAACTATGTACCATGGAAAGTTTTTTTTTAAGAATATGAAAGTGTGTGGTCTTCAAGGCGCTAACATAGTAAATTACAAATAGGTTCAGAGAAGACCACTTCAAGGGTAGTTTGGGAAATTACATGTTTATTCTTTACAGACTTGTTGAAGAATTTATTTTCATGATATCAAAACTGGATGTGCAACATTATTTGGGGATAATTATCAATTAAAATGAGTGGTGTCCACCTATTTAAGAATATATTTCTTCATTTAACTGGGCGAATTCCAAAATGGAGTCACCGAACATATGGCAAACCTAAGAGCGTAAACTTTCTCCCACGGGTAAAATCTCCCTCCTCCATTCCATAACAACTTTGATATTGTTAAAGTTAATGCTTAAGTTACTATAGAAAATACACATATTAATTAAGTTATAAGCGCATAATCCGAACGGATAGTAGGGCGTGGTGCTAAAAGAAAAAGTAATTAAAGTGATACAGTTGGTTTTTCAGCGAATTGGTAAATTAACTGTCTAGACATCTATCTATTAAATCTGTCCTACAATAATTTTGAGTGTAGCACTAATAAGTAGTAAAGAAACAAAAAAAAAATCATATTTATTAAATATTTTAGCAAAACTTTAGTTTTGAATGTGAAGTTTTTTAAATCTTAAAAATATCGAATAACTTCAATATTAAAACATAAATAACTAAATAAACAAGTAATAAATTTTATAGACGCTACCATCCATGGAATAGTTTCATGGTATATTATTTAAAGTGCACTTTTCATTATTATATTAACTATAAATATATGTTACCAAAACACGCGATAAACTTAATAAGTTATTTTATTTTAATACTGTAATTAAAAAGTTTAGCAAAATATTTGCTTGGTTTATTTTCAAAATCTTTTAAAAGTTCAAATATTTAATGTAAATAATCTTACTAAATTATACTATAATTTTGTATGTTTGGCTAATCTGTTCGAGCTGTCCACAAATTATGCTCATTATTTAAGTACAAATATTATTAAAGGTGAATTTTAAAGTAACGATAATTTTTAATAAAGAAAAGATAGAATGCACACTTTATTGAGAAATCAATTGGAGTAAACCATCCCCTATTCATCCAACCCGGATTTAAACCGAATTATCATTTCCAAGGTGAAATCTTATTATGTAAGTCGGGAAATCTAGAAACGAGCTATCCCTAATGTTCTATTTAATATTTATAAACCAAATATATGATTTTCTTAAAAATATATATAAATTTAATTTAAATGGTTATAACTACCTCAAAGCACACGAATTAATAAATATACACCTGCAAGTCGCAGCCAAGCTAATGTGGCTATATTTTTTTGTTTTATAAAACTGCTCCAAGCTTTTTTTGAAAAAACAAGCTATAAAATTCGTACGCAATAATGTTACGTAACACCATTAACTTGTACTTTGTAGCAATCACATCAAAACAGTATTCTGTCGTACAGCGATTATTTTGTCTTTTATTTTATAAAGGTATTTTTTTTAAACAAGTTTACATAGAGTTCAATTAAATTCATCAACGATCCTCTCTTTTACTAACTGGCTTTGGTAGATTCTAAACGTAACAGCTTTCAATTCCAATAATGGAAGTAATAAGCGTTTAAAGCTCGCGGCCCTTGGGCTCGTGAAGCGATGAGCAAATAGAGCCACACCGACTTCAAAACGAGGAAGTGATAAAAAGCAGGAGAAATATGTTTTTTTTATCCGTAGGGTTTTTGAAATCCTTTTGAATGAAAATGTTAGGGAAATAAAAGGAGAAAGAGAAGAGAAAAATAAAAGAGTGTATACTTTTTTTTATAGATCACATACGTAGCGATTAAATCCATCGCAACCCCTAGAAGCCATAAAATGAAATAATATGTCTGCTTTAAGCAAATATATTGGTATATCTCCGAGTTAATCATGAGCGTATCACCATGTTCCCAAATTTTGTTTGTTTAATTTACACAAGTTTACTTTTAGATGATCGAAGTGTTTCTGTCGAGATCTAACGCAAGACTGGTTTAATCCCCTATTAAAAAATTGTTCTTTAATTCCACTGGGGTGTGGGGGGGGGGGGATAAAATTCTTCCCATCCANGGATAAAGTTTCTCCATTGAAGGTGGAGGGGTGATCGTGTATTCGAGTATCTCCATTGGGGGAATTGAGTTCCTCCACTGGGAGTTTAGAAGAGTCAAACTCCTTCAAGATAACTCAAGGAAGCGATTATAAGTAGTCTAAGTACAATAGCCTAATACAAACCTAACTTTAAAACCTTACATATTTATATAAATATATAAAATTATATGTATATATATAATTATTATGGCTTCCACCCAACCAAACCTAGCCTAACATTTCATGTTTTAGTGAATACTTGGCTCACTATAGGAAGAGCAATTGATAAGTGGTGTTAGTGTTATTTTAGAGGTGTTGTTAATATCTAGTAAATTTGAAAGTTAAAAATCTCTTAACTTGACGTATGTGCACGTGAAAGTAGATTTAGCAGCTTTTATAACTGTCAATTAAAGTTATTTCTATAAAAACTGGACTGTGGTTTGACACTGAATGGGAAAGAATAATTTACTAGTACAGTAACATAAAGTGGAGCTAGCTCCGACAACAAGCCACCGCTGAATCTGAGTAATGTAAAAATGAATCCAATGTTTATCACAGGTTATACGCCTCTCTAAAGGAATCGTCGTAAATTATGGGCCGTATGTCATTCGTGGCCATCAAGCTACTTTTTTTTAAACACGTAACAGTTGTTTAGTCTGGGTCAGTTTAGTAAAAGGCCTCCATATTCCACCATTCCTACTCCTTTAATCGCTTCCATTCCCCTCCTTTCCTACGCACACTCACTGCTATCTGTTCCATCTCTTTCTTGGTCCTTGTGATCTTTCTGCTACATACTTCATCTCCATCATCCTCTTTGACATCCTCTCCTTTTCCATACTATTTACATGCCCATACCATCTGTCTTGCTTTCTCTACTATCTCATATACTCCATGTACTCCCACTGTTTCCAGGGTAATTTTATTCCTAATCTTGTTTATTCTTGTGACAGTTAACATGTTCTTTACAAACTTCATTCACATGGCTTCCACCTTCCTTGTCTCTCTTACATCAATATTTCTGCTGCATTTGTGGCAATGTGTACCAAGAACGCCCTATACAACACTTTCCTTACACTCCAAGATAACTTATATTCTCCATTTCAAGTCTCTTACACACCTATTGAACAACTTCCCATGCTGCTCTCTTTTTATTTGATTCTAAATACCCTCGCCCTTCACCTCACAAACGCTTCAAATATATTTAACACACTGTACTTTTCTCAGCTCCACTACAACCACCCTTAAAGCTTTACTAGGCATTATCCGCTTCCTTGTCACTACCATCATTTCACACAATGCTATGCTAGATTTCACTCAACACTCTTTTACCTCCTCATTCCATTCCTGTATCTGTTCCTGTACTTATTCTTCCATATCTACACTACTATAAATTCATCAGCAAACATCATGCTTTATTCTTTCCTTCCCGAGTTTCCTTGCTACTTTATTCATGACAATTTCCATTATGATTACAAATAGTAGGGGTCAGATAACATTTCCCTGCTTCACCTAATTTTTTTTAACCACTCTATTCACCCTTTCACCCTCTTAACACAACTCATGTTACTCTCATACATACTCTTCCCTTTCATTATAGCTCCTCTTTCCACGTCAGCCTCCTCCATTACTTTCCAAACTGTATATCTATACACATTATAATAATTATGCCTTCTACACGTCCATAAATACGCCTATGATTATCAAATCCTTACTAAATCTTTACCTTGTTATCATCAGATGCCATATAGCTAAGATCAAGCCTGTTGTAGACCTCTGTTCCCTATATCATTTATGTTCCCCTTTCCAACTTCCTTTCATTTTCTTATTCTCGTCCAGTATTTCTAATATATTTTCGTGCAGTGGCACATCCGCGCTATTCCCCTATCATTCATACCCCTCTTTCCTTATCCTTACCTGAAAATTGGTTCTTTAATTCCCTTCTTCTTTTTGCCAGTACCGTGTTCTCCCTATATGTCACTATCAGCACCCTGTATTGCTAATGTATTCTTGCTTCTCCTGCAATTCTTATTATTTCCACTTTAAGTTCATCCACATTTGGTACTTTTCTTCGTTTCATGCTCTTTAACTCGAATAATATTATAATTTGTTTAAATCTAGACTTGAATTGAAATTGTGTCAAAATTAACCATTTAAAATTATATTAAAGTATATTTAAAACTAGATGTGTGTGAGTACTCAAAATTTGAGTTCAAGTCGTGTTTTAGTAACTGTTCTAAGCCGACTCCAAATATTTAACTAAATTCAAAAATTTTAGTATTCGGGATTCAATTTTAAGATATTATTTCATAGCAAATAAATTATTCAATAATTCCTTTTGTATAGTAAAAAAATTGTACAGTTTTATTAAATATAATTATAGATTCAAATTTGAGTGATTTTGTTCACAAAAAAATTCTATGAAATCTATATGTTTGTACTTATGATTAATTTTATTAATTGGTCTATTACAGAAAATCAACTTGAAATATTTATTGTACAGATAATTACTGATCTATAAAACTCGAACTCGAAAAAAAACCTGTATATTTTTATTCAAAACTTGATTCTAACTCAACTCAAAGTGAAAAATGTCTACTCTAAAACCGCTATTTAAAATCCAATTATAATAATATACAGACTCACCTCAGTGGCTAAGTTAGCTAACGCACTGGTTTCGTGTTGAGCTAGACTTCCAAGGATGGAGAGATCAAGGTTCGAATCTAAGTTGGGTGAACTGGGAGTTCTTAAATAGTTTCCCACTCTCCCTCCAGACAAATTTGGGTTCCCTTCCTCTAAATCCAACCTTCTCAACTCCTAACCCATTAGGGTAATTAGTACTTAAGCTTATAACCCGAACGGTCAGTAAAACGTGGTGCTATAGTTTAATAATTTAGGCGAATTAACCAAAGCGAGTATTAACCACAGAATTGAAGGCCAGATTAATAATGGTGACCCCATAGTTAGCAATCAGGGTGAATTTACTAAT
Organism: Timema shepardi; assembly: GCA_902151425.1. Lineage (NCBI taxonomy): Eukaryota > Metazoa > Arthropoda > Insecta > Phasmatodea > Timematidae > Timema > Timema shepardi. Next base: position 121,055 of record CABFVX010000796.1, read on the forward strand.
GTCCTATCTTTATTGTAGATGAAAAATATCAAACTGGATGTATCACAGGTCGATCATTTACTGATTCAGAAACCTTTTGAGTTCGGTTAGAGTATTTAGTATTTTTTTCTCGATAAATTCAAATAATATTCCATACAGTAAAAATACATTTTTACACATAATAGACCACATCACATATTTTAAAGACCCGTATCAACAACAACAAAAATTACAATATTTAGAAACATAATAGCTACCTTAGCTTTAGATTGTCTTGGAAAAGTATATTTTAAGATATAAATAAACTAGTAAATATTTAACTGTATTAAAACAAAATAGCCAAGGCCTGCCTTTAAACGCTCCAGTTTAATAATAAAATCAACTGACATAAAAGGTTTTTGAAATGTTTCTTGAATAAATAAATTAAATTTATATTTTATGTGTATTATAATAAAAAAAAACTTTATTATAATCAATCCAGCCTTTGTAACTTTAGTAAAAAAATTGAATAGTCACTTACTTTTATACCTGAGCAAGTATCCCCCTTTGACCTGCTTCCCCATGCCTGAAACAAAACACAGTACACAGTTTTAAATTTACGTTTGTAACATCGCTTTATTAAAAAAGTTGTGACAAAATTCCAGGACACCCTTGACAAGAGATCTGATGCTATTAGCTTGTGCATAAAACTAAACTCTATTTTGCTACTGGAGGAATATTTGATTTATTTTGGCAAAAAAAAAAATCCATGCTATAAAAATTGTAAAACTACTCGCGCTCCCTTCTGCTAAGGCTGGTCTACATAAAGTCGTACCCGCGTGTCGAGAGTCGTAACGTGTCAGTTGTCGTGTAGTATTGTAGTTCCTTACTACAAACGGCACTGTCAACAATGAAATGTCGTAACACGTAATTTAAACCAATAGGAATTAAGATGACATATGCAGTATAAAAAATAATAAAAATACCAGATTGTTACAGTTTATACAACTATATTGGTACAACTGTTTTCAATATAACAATTTTCTTTCGTAAAAATGAGGATAAATACTGACAGAATCAATAAGTGTATTCTTGAAATCCATTTTACACTTGTGTTTAACGAGGCAAAGAGCATACATACACCAACCCGGACTATGAATTAATAATCAAAGTCATAACATTAATACTTTCAAATAATTAAATATATATATAAATATATGTTTACGCAACAATCGTATTTAATTAAAGAATACAGTATAATTATATTTATATAGATTTCCATGAGGTAGGCTATTATCATTGATTAAATAAATATTAACTTTATGCCTAAATGGTTTTAGTAGTGCAACCGTATTTGTTTTTGTTTGGCTGAACGGAACATGTCGCAACGCAGGATATGGACAGTGTTCATGCCCTTCCTGACAATTTCCGACTTACCACTACGATTGCGACATTCAATGTAGACAGTCAATATTACGACTCCAACTATCGATAAGCGGGTATGAATTTATATATACGAGCCATTAAGGGGGATCTTCCTGCCCAAATTAGTATTGATAAGATATAACAAAAGTACTTATTGCCCGTGCAAACTAAATTAGAACATTTATAAATATATTTAGTATATATATATTATAAATACACACATATTACATTACAAATAAATATACGTTACAAATCGGTATATTTTCAAAAAATTGCCAATATCTTCAATTAATTATAACACTAAAAGACACATTGAAAGAACGTGCATAATATTTTTTTTTAAGTTTAAACATAAGATCCAGCTTTGCATAAATCAGTTTAGGTCTAAAAAAAATTCCAACTTGCCATTAGTAAGTTCTACCACACAAAGATACACAAGGTTTTCAAAGTTAAACATAAAGCTTGACTTCATATTATTATTATTATTATTATTTTTATTTAGCACCGCGTCTTACTACCCGTTAAGGTTATACCCTTAAGTACTAATTACTCTAATGGATTGGGAGTTGGGAAGGTTGAACTATAGGAAGTCAACCCTCATTTGCGTGGAGGGAGAGTGGAAAACCATTTAGGAAAAACCACCCCCAGTTCACCCGACCGAGATTCGAAACTCGATCTCCCCGTCCTCAGCAGTCGAGCTCAACATGATTAGCGCGTTAGCCAACTATGCCTCCGAGGCGGTTCAACTTCATGCAAATTATATTATCTGAATTGAAAACATGACACCTGGACACGGGGATCAAACCCGGGATCTTTGGCATAGTATGCCAATGGTCTTACCACTAGGCTATTCAGGAGTCAATATGTGACAAGGCTAATTTCTTACTCATATTTTAAGGTAGAATATGTGATGGACGTGCGTAAATCGTCGGCTACATATGAGTGATCATATATTGCAGCCACCTTCTACTCGGGAGGAATTTATGTTGTTAATAATACAATTACAAATGTAAGAATGCGCATATCACGATGGATTAAATAGCCAAGCTATTATATATTTTGTTAGTTATGGTTATAACCATGTGTAAATATCATGTTCTAAAAATAATTCAAATTAGAGAATATGATATTTAGATGCAGCTATAACCGTAATTTTGTTTTAAAAAATATTAGCTTGGTTATTTAATCCATCTTCATGCGGATTAGTTTTGGTCAAAAAAACAATGGTCTTCTCTCCTTTAATGAATCTGAACATTAAATGAACCACTATATTTATTTAATTACACATAAAGTTTATCATCATTCAAATCGATTTGTGTGCAAATATCGACCATCTTCCCCTAAATACTAATAAAAGTTGTTTTACCTCTAACACAATTTAATAACACTACCGAGAATCTCCAAACAGTATATCAAATTCTAATAAAAATTAATATATATACACACTTTAGTGACAACAAAGGTTTATGTGAAACAATTCGGGAATTTTCTTCGTCATGTCGTTGTTGATGTAAGGGGTTGTTTAAGCAGTCCCGCAGGGAATTCATGCTGTGTGGAATTCCTAGCATTCACGTTGCTTCTACATCAAGTATCAAAGGGGTCTTTCTTTATATGATTAGTATAAAGAGTGTACAGCTTGTTTTCGTTATGAAGTCTAAAGCAAACATTGTCGGCGCGAACAACGGACTTGACTTTCAGACAAATAACAAAAACCACAGTTTACTCGCCACGAGGCTTCTTTGATACAATTTTCACGTTTAGACCGTATTTTAATGGGGTGTTTTATGTTCACTTTGACAATTTTGAAAATATATTTCTTAAGAGTATAATTAATATTGGATAAGGAAGTAGGTTAGCCAGACATTATTTTTAGATTAAGATTTATTTAATTTCTACCATCATTAGGAACTAAGTTTCCAAAAATTAATTATCTCACTCGTCCTCATAACCGAGTACTTAAAAGAGATTGCCTCAGGGTTTCAAAAATGTAGATTTTAGAGACTTTGGCTTCCGGTTTTAAGTAATTTGGCTTTACGATTAAGTGACCCTGATTCTAGGTTTATAGTACCTTTATTCTAGACTTCAGGGGCATTAGTTATAGATTTTAGGGTTTCTGAATACAAGGTTTAAGAACCATATATTCAAGTTTCAGCTACCTCGTCTCAAGATTTAAGGTACCTGTACTTTGACTCCAGTCATCAGGGACAATTTATCTAATATCTAGTGTTCCTGGCTCTACTCTGGGACACATAATCCAGGTTTCCGGGCCCCTTGTTTCAAGCACACTGGTTTAGTCTTAAGGTCCATACATCCTGGTTTCAGAGACCTTGGTTCTGAAGCTTAAGGTGTTTTTCCCGTGGTTTCAGGAACTTTACTTCTATTTCAGATGCTTGCGGACCTCCTAAAGACAAAATTTACATCCACCCGGGGTTAAAAAGACTTCTATAAAAAGTAATAGTAACAAACAATACTTTCTTTTCTGATAAGGTACAAGCACTTTCTGTCCTCTTTTTCTTTATTGAGCTAGAAATAGTTCCCCTTACCCCTTCTATTCAATCCAAGGTGTTCCTAAGTGCCACCATTTCTATAATGACACCCCCATGGGCCGTTACGAAACTTTGTGCCTCCTTCGGGAGGAGAGAAAGAGAGATAAGAAATAAGTAACATTGCAGTTTTAATGATTTCATTCTGATTGGAAGACAGAGCTAGGAGTCACGTTTCGTTGACAGAGAATGCGATGTCATTAGTGGCAATGTGTGCAGGGAAAAGGTTGGAAGTGCTTGCGTTGTCTAGATTTAATATATATATATATATATATAATGTCTTCTTTTAACTTTATTTTTAGATATTGACATCCGTACGTTCCTGCAGGAGTCGACAATAATAGATGAAATTAATATTTTAATAACATTTGATAGGATTAAGCGTTTAAGGAACGCAACTGCATTCTTAGAGGAACGTAGTTCGATTTCATAATGGGGCATAAAGCAATTTAAAGAGAAAAGAAAGGTTGTGCCACTTGGAGGAGTTTGATTATGTCATTTCTTACGTCACCCAGTACACAACAGGTATATCTTAAAATTAAAGCAGTCACACATACTTTTTTTTAATAAGTAGAGACCCGCTTTGGCGGAAACGTGGTCTAATGCACCACTCTCACAGTAGACAAAATTGCTGATAACGTGGAGGTCAAAGTTCGAATCTCAGTGGGGTATACTGAAGAGGGTTTTCCCAAAATAGGTTTCCCCGTTCCCCCCAAGCAAATGCGAGTACACTTCATATAAATATAGCCTACCTAAGCCTTAAAAAATTATCTTGGTTAGTACATTAGCCATCCAAATGGTTAATAAGATGTAGTTCTGAAAAAAAAAGTATATTAATGGATTTAGTTGGTTATTGGTGTGGATTTTAAGGGTTTATTTATTATTTAAAGTTCCAATATGTGATTTTATTTGTAAAGGCCGTATTACACGTAGCAGGTTGCAGCGCTGCATTCTGACGTCGTTTTGCAGCGCTGCAAGATGATCATGTAATATACCTAAATGATCGGTGCGCGTATCAGAAAGCTTGCAGCGCAAATATCAAACGAGTTTGATATTTTCTGATCGGACGACTGCTTTCTGCACCGTGTAATCGCTTTCTGCGCTTCCAACTTGTCGAATGTTGTACTGCGCATGCGTGCGCCTGGTCAAGATAAGGTAGTACCATACCAGAGGATCCATTTTCTCAACATTTTTGTTCATGGGAACCACGCTCACTGTGTTTATATTAGACTATAAACCAAATATGCTTGTAGGTGTCTTCATTCATACGTAAGTAGTTTCGGAAGTCATAAGCATCTAATGGAGGTAAAATCGTCACAGTATGTGACACATTGTTCCATTTAACACTAAATTTCGACTCCACACACGTTTATTTATGCGTCTTACAACACTAGGAGATTTTAAACTTTGGTAGTACCTGTACAATATAAGCATCTCTTCGTCTTGTTGTTGACGAGACATCTTAGCACAAAGTAAGCCAGCAAAATCAAGTGCGGACGATAAAATAACTCCCCCTCCGCTGAGTGGCATGATGATCATTCGTCAGAATGCAGCTTGTGTGTAATAGGTAACCCAGATTTGTCAGCTCGCAGCGCTGCAAAACGACGTCAGAAAGCAAGCGCTGCAACCTGCTACGTGTAATACGGCCTTAACAGCATAGTTTGTCGTCCATGTATAGCTCGTATGTGTAATTCACTAACTTTTGTGAGTGACGTTACACACTCAGCCAATCAAATGTATTTCTACATCTGAATCTACCTTCTATTCTCTTCACATTGGTTTAAAGGATGTATCACACATGCATTTTTCTTGCCACTATATTAGAATTCCTTGTTCTTCGACATGATTAATTTTTAATTTATCAAATATTATTATTATTATTATTATTATTATTAGCACCGCGTCTTACTACCCGTTCGGATTGTACGCACTTACGCTAATGTGTAATCGTAGGGTGATTGTGAGATGAAATGAAGGACCTACAGCTTAGCGTGGAATCCGAACCACGGTGGAGACCTGGCATTCCTCACATTCACAATATGTCTTGTCAGAGGTGAAGGAAGGGTTTGGTAATCAGATAAATCTTTGCCGGGGCCGGGGATCGAACCCCGGCCGCCAGAATAGAAGTCTGACACCTTACCCCTAGACCACCAGGTCACCCAATTTATCAAATAGGCTCTATACATTTATTGTAATCGTCTGACGTTTGGAATGAAGATTATGATGGTTTTTGAAGTTTTGTGCATACATGAACTAGAAAAAGTGGGTTTTACAAAAATATACTTGTGTCCTTGAGGCTAGAACCTAAACCGTTTAGTATTATTTCGCTCAAACTTGATATTTAGAAGCTGTAACAAGAATAATTAATAGTGTTTTAATTCGATCTCTACAATGAAGGAAGTTGATTAACTTTTTAATTTGAAAGGTTTAAAAAATGATTAACAATTTTGTTAAAAATAGGTATCCGTGCAGTGTTTTTAATATTAGAAATCATAACGTGTTTTATTTTTATACAAAATATATAACGAAGTATCGCGTAACATTTGTTTAATGAATACCTATAACAGCTTGGTCATAATCCAAAGGTTAGGCATGAAGGTTATTTAGAGGGAGGGGGTGCACATGCATCATAATGTATAAGGAAGAGAGACACAACATTGATACGTCACATGTAGAGTCTTTCCAGTGTGCCGGGCCGAAATTCGAATCGTGACCTCCCCATAACTTCTAATCTATTGAGAGCATGACTGACCCCTTTTGGTCCCCTTACACCTGGACAAATAAATTCGAGGTTATGGTATTTCGACTCACATTCAAGCAAAGAGTAAATTATATATGTAGTGTTTTTAATTAATATAAATAAGAAACCAAAAAGTTATGTTTTCCTTTTTAAAATTATAACTACATGATATGATAAATACAATGTAACCAAATATAGATAAATGGTTATATGTAAACTGTAAGATTCAAATAAATGCAAACTGCTGTGGTGGACACATGGTCTAAGTCGTTACTCTCGTGTTAGACTAGACTGCTGATGATGGGGAGATTGGCGTTCAAATCCCGGTTGCGTGTATTGAGAGTGATTTTTCCAAAATTGTTTTTCACTCTCTTTTTTTCTCTCTCTTTATATCCCCACGCAAATACGGATACACTTACTTCAAATTCAACTATCCTCATTCCAAGCTCATTAGCGTAATTAGTGCATGTGCGTACACCCTGAACCGGTAATAATAAGCATTGCTAAAAAAATGCAAATAAACTGATGTGCTATTCTCTAGCTTTTTATTGATTTTCTTCAATGCAGTCTCTCTCATGTTAACATTGATTTAGTATTTATTTCATTTTGATCGTAAATAAATATGTAGTCATGAACTAGAGTAATTAGTTCTATTGCAGTTTCACTTTACAAATAAAACAAAACAAACTTGAATAATTTCACGCGACCTATCGAATATGTTCACAGCCTCGCCCGGCAATTTAGCACTCGCACTGATACGCCCATTGGCAAAGAGCTTACCAGGAAATGGTCGATGACCAAAACTTCGCCCGGAAACGCTATAAAATCAAATAAGGTAATGTCCGCGGATAGTTATTTTCATTCAGTTTGGATTAGATTCATCCAGGTGTGAGCGGATATACTTAAATATGTGGAAATCATATTTTCTGGCTCCTAAGCCTCGATTTGCATGGGTGTGAGTAGGCTTTTAGGATACGTTACCACCGGTTCCTGTGCTAATATATATATATATATATATATATATTTCCCCGGGTCTTTCTACCTGTTCAAGTTGTATGCATCTATGATAACTAATATAATGGGGTAGGGATGGGGAATGAAGAATTTACAAGTAATATACCCGCATTTGTTCAAAAGGGGAGTGAGAAACCATTTAGGAAAAACCATCCTTAATAGACCCGACCTAGTTTTTAACCCCGGTATTCCCCATCATCAGCAGGCCAATCTAACACGAGAGTGAAACCTTAGACCATTCAGCCGCTGAAACGGTTTAGGTAGTATATACTATTATTACATGGGGATAGGTTAAGTTAAATTATATTTTGTGATGATACATTTATCTTCAGAAAGTTCCATTCAACTAAACCTACATAAAATACAAAACGAAGAGTTTAATGTAAAGTAATTTAATTCTAATCTTTTAACCAATGCGATGGTTTGTATTAAATAAAATATATTATTTATTTCTTAGACTAGCAAAGAAACTTTATAACTTTCAAACAAAAATAAATCTTCATGATTATACTTTAAAATATAATTTCAATTCCGAGGGTGCTAAGAAAGGCACACCAAACGTCCTCTTTTCAAATTAGTGTGGTGGAAATTCTCTGTCTAGACGGTATCCTTCCACCTGTCCTTTACGACTTCTCTAGAAGTTTTTGGGTGTGGATTGCATTGTTTCGGGTCTCCATTTAATGGGAAGGTGAGCGGCTTTAAAAGGGAGATACCTAATATATAATCCAATATCGCCCAAAGAGGAGTGTGGGGAGGGGAATACAGCACTGTTGGCGTATATAGGGTAGCCGGTAGACTCCCAGATTGGTTTTTGGAAGATTCCTTACGCGCCTTTCCTCTCCTATTTTCTATCCATACCCACCCAAAAGCTCATCTTCGATTCTTGCCTTACCACAATGGAGCGAAATCCACCCCTCCAGGTACAATACGAAAGCTCTCCCGAGAAGGAAAATGTTCTTTTCAACTTTGCTTTTTTTTTACGTTAGAAAGGGTGCACAAATAAGGTAAGGGAAGTTTCAGAAGGGGGAGCATGATACCTGTAATGAATGTGCTTTATAACTATCCCCTGTAAAGAAAGAAAATTTGGGTTCCACTCAAGTTCAAGTTAGGGTTTTGTTCTATATTCAACAATGCTTATCTATAAATTATGATAAGATTATTTTGTTGTAGCTATTAATTTTATATCCTTGTTTAACTTTTGGAGGAGTAAGTTACATGTCTGTCCATACTTATACATTTATGATCCTTAATATATATTTTGAACTAATTTTGCCCATACAGTCATTACGCAATTATTATTTATTTGAGGTATTTAACACACACTATCTGAACTAAATGATTGTATCAGCACACGAGAGTTTCTACGAGCAAGAGCGAAAGGACCTGACAATTTTATTGGCAAATATATTTTCACATAGCTTCCAGGATTCTTTAACAATCCACAATCGACATGAGCCCAATAGTTCTACTCCCCTCCGAAAGAAGTTGTGCTATGGTTTTTTATATCTCAAGAAAAATCCGTCGATGCCGGCTAGGTTTGAATCCACGAAAATTGGCTCCTATGATGAACACTTTACTCCAATACCACCGAGCTCAACTACAATTATTATTAATATCGTTTAGTGTTTATTTATATAATAGTCTTAAAAAGCTAGAAACATAATATTTAAAACAATTTATTTTAAAAATATATCCTAACTTTAAAGTAGTATGTATTTTTTGGTTAGTTGCCCCAATACGGTTTTGTTTCTTGTTGTTATATTTATAGAATTACAGTGTAATGTCTTAGTGTGAAGTAGAAGGGGACGCGATAAAAGGCCTGTTATTGTGCAGTTTTTATAGAAAAAATATTTCTTGGTCCAAAATAAATAAAATATTGCTCCAGTAGTGACGTTTAATATAATTTTCTTCACATAGGGATATCAACAGTTCTTAAATATCTGTCAAGAGATTCCTGGAATTTTATGACAACTTTTCTCTTCATTTAATAAGTTTCTCATCTAATACTGTTATGCTAATGACAGATATTCAAAAACTGTTGATACCACGATGTGAAGAAAATTAAAATAAACGTTATTACTAAAGCCAGAAAAATACTTTTTTTATTAAAACTGCAAAAACACTAGACTTTTCCCACGTTCCCTTCCACCTCACCTTGAGTGGACCCTTTTGAACTATCTTTTGAATGAGACTGCTGTCAAAATATTATTCTAACATATCTCTAGCGAGTGCAAGTGTTGGATGAGAGAGAGTTTAAATATACATTATTATTTAGTCACCCCTGCATACGGGGAAGGTAGGCAAACCAGTCAGGCAGGCAGTGTATCGAGGTGCGTCGAGGAAGAGAGGAACTGCTCACCATTATCCTCACCTGAGTGACTCTGGGATTCGCTGAGTCGTGGATTAGATAAGGACGGATATACCCCTCCCATCCTTCTCAAACATACGCAACACTGTATGTATACACTTTACAAACAGGAGGGGAAGCTCCGAGGTTACTTCTGGGCAAAGGTTGGTCTAACGGCTAGTGTGCTCGACTCTGACAAAATAAGATACAGTTAAGGTTATAGTGTATGGAACAAGAGTTAAAGCTAGTATTTTTACAGATTTATTATAAAAACTGTTTATGGTAAAAATAAATAATATAATTCGCCAGTAAAATCTTAAGAGTTTAATTTTCTTCAGGTGTTGATCTCAACGGTTGTTGAATATCTATAAAGGGCACCGTTGAATTTAATGACAACCTTTTAACTTCGTTCAAAAATATTATGATCTAGTACCGCTATGTTCGTGACAGATATTCAAGAACTGTTGATATCACCATGTGTATAAAATTAAACTATGTTTTTACGGGAATAATTTTCAATTTTTGATCATCAAAAGGTGTTTTGTTATAAAAACTGCAAAAATCATTGCCCTTGCATTCCCTACACTCCGACCTTAAATCCCGGTTACCTTCACTGTCAACAAGCTTACCCCCAGCATGGGTTGACACATTCTGTGACTTTGGTAGAAAATCTGAGACAATACTCGTGAAATGGCATTGAAAATTAAATTATTATTTCGTGGATAGCAGCCCCAATTGTCTTTAATTCTATGCTACAGCTTCTTTCTATTCGTTTGGTATATCGAATAAAGCTATCTATTCTCGTACCCCAACTCTAAGACATAATTTATTTTTCGCCAATTTGATCCCAACCATTTAAACTGCGTAATCGCACAACCGCCATCATCAACCTCCAGACACTCATATTATCCAAAGCTACCAAATAACAGTTCCAAACGATCATACACATTATAAGCTTGCAACCTATCTTCCTACTCCGATATACATTAATATTTTAATGGGGAACTTTGATTTATAAAAATTATAAACATAAACTGTCATATAAACTCCTTTATTTTTATTAAAATAGTATTACTAAATTTCCTCTATATTTTACTATCTATATAACTTGAAAAAATTTCTCTTTCTCTCTCTCTCTCTCTCTCTCTCTCTATATATATATATATATCTTGCCGAAGGAAAGGTCTAACGTTTCAATGGACCTTGATAACAAGAGATAAGAATGAAATGGCTGTATTGATAAAAAAAATAGCGTAGATCAAAGGGAATGAATTATTAGTATTAGTATTAGCACCACGTCATACTACCCGTTCGGGTTATACGCACTTACGCTAATGTGTAATGGTAAGGTGATTGTGAGATGAAATGGAGGACCTACAGTTTAACGATGGGATCCGAACAGCGGCGGATGCCTGGCATTATCCACATTCACAAGTTGCGATTAATACACGTCTTGTCAAAGGTGAAGGAAGGGCTTGGCAATCAGGAAAAGGAAAGAAGGGCTTGCGAGAGTCCACTATGTCACATCCAAATCTGCGATGATTTGTTACTCAGATACACTATAATCCTCCACGTACTCCTGAGGGTATTCATATTCAGTGAAGTCATTAGGGCTGGTGTCACCAAGTGCGATAGTTCTTGGTTTCACCCCCGTGGATCGCCTCCCGTACCAGAGCATACGGCATCCTTGGTAATGAGTTTTGTACTAATGTTAAGCCCAATACAAGGTGGGTAAGGGTGGGGGGAGACTATTGGTACACTGGTACATGGCCCGGAACCTCCATGGGTCCAGTCCCAGTTTATTGCGAAAAGAGAGATGGGAAGTGAATCAAATTAAAACTAAATCTAAGTATTTCACTATTATGCCAGAATTTAATTGTTCAGTACGTATTAATTTGCCTACATTGCTTTTGTTTTGTAAAAATGACAAAAATATTTAAAAAAATATTCACAAACATAAGTCGAGCATGGGTGGGGTAGAATTGGGCATATCCACCAATGTAGATAATCCCCTATTCCTTGAAATATAATTTATCCTCTATATTTATAACACTCCCCTTTGATATTATCAATTATTAAGCTGAAAACTGGTCTTGTGTTACTGTTGATTCACACGCTCGCCGAAAATATATAGCAGAACCGAGTATCCGCTCTGCCTAGTAAACGCAGCAGTTCATGCACTCGCTGAAAGTTGAGAATGTCTGTTTACCCATGATGCATTGAGATGACGATTTAAAATCAGCTGATTGCCTCCATTTTTGTTTGTGTTGATAACCTGTAAAACTGATTATGGAAAGAAAAAGGAAAATAGCACTGCTTGCAGCTTTATGCATTGAAGAAGAACAATGTGTGAACACTAGATATTCACTAGTCTTTCTTTCAATCTTTCTTTTAATTCATCGGTTTTTAGAGTCGACATTGTTTACTTTCCGTAACAGATGGCGCGTGGTTGAATGTTGGCGCATGCGCTGATTGGTTCTTCCACGCCGATTTTCAAGGAGAAGCGCGGCCAAAGCTGAAATTATTTCTACAAATGCAGAACTTTGTACGCAGATCGCGCTGATTTCTTGTGATTGGCTTAAGCGGTCATCACGTGACGCATTTCGGCTCTGCGCTTGTTCTTCGGCGAACGTGTGAATCCACATTTAGACTCCAAATAGCTTCTATGGACATTAAAATTTCAAAATGACTTTAGAGAAGGACCCCTCAAGTATCACCTAGGTGTATACAATTATAAAACATTTGTCAAGAGAGGGTATCAGGTCTCCCTTTGAATTGGGGATCAAATACTTCTAATCATACTTTTTTAGCTGATTGCCCCTCCCCCCTAAGCAAATGAAGTTCCGCTGCCTCTTAAGTCGAGTAGAACAAAGTGGGGGGAGCTACGCTTCTCCCCTGGTACCGGAACCTGGCTGAGCGCCTGGCGGGCCTGACCGATGTTACTAGTAAATTATAATTCTCATATAGCAATGAATGCAATGATAAAAGTAGTGACATTAACAAGTTGATAAATTAAAATTACACCTTTAAATTACAATATAATAAGCACAGCTTAGTTTTATTTGGAAATAATACAATATGTTAGTTATATCACCTATACATTTTAATGTTTCACTCATTTTTTCAAAACCATAATTCAAAATTAAACATCGAAATAAAATAAAAAACTGGAATAATTAAAATGAAAGTGAAATAAAAATATTAAGATAACAGTTATATTAATTCTAAACATGTGTCAAGACACACAACATTTCCCATTACATTTTTATACTATTTTTATATTTATTTATCAAGAGTTGTATAATCAATAAAAATAATTGTTATGCATTTAAGCTTACTATTAATTTTAATCATCAAATAATATGTGATAAGCACAGAAGTAAATTGCTTGAATGTAATATTTCTTAGATTATATGATTACTAACTACAAAATTGCTTTGAAAATCTTTTGCATTTAATAATTATAACATTATTAGTAACATCATTAGTAACTGAGCGGAAGTTTTTCAATTTTTTTTCTTATTTTCCTTTCCTTTAATTACTACTTCATTCTCAAAAGGTTTATAAATATAAGTTTACAAGTACTAACTAACACAATATATAAGCTAAAATACGAGAAAATTTGACAAAATCAGTGAGTATAAAAATACCAGCAGCAACAAAAATGACAGCATGTGCAGATGAAACCACGTGATTCGAGGCGTAATTTGAATCGGGTAATTATGACAGATCTGGCCGAAGTGCATGCTGATTAGAAGGGACAAAAAGTAGATTACTATAGAGTTTTGACTTGTATTTATAATGATACAGTACAGATAAGCTGGGCTTAAGAAAAATGTTTTTTGGTTATAACTAACTATATGAATATTTTTTAAATATAAAAATTCTGCTGAAACACAACACAACATTTTTATAGACAATGGTGCTACCTTGTGCAGTTTGCATCCCCCGCACTTCATTGGTTACGCCACTGCTCATAATACAGTTGGGGAAACACATAGATTTGATACACAAAATAACCAGCAATGACCAAAAGTTACTAGATTTATTTTACTGCTTTCAAAATCGATGGAACCCACAAGATCTCTCAAATTCAATGTTTTATCTAAGTTGGTATCACATCTGCCTACCAAATTAAAGGTTTTAAACTCTTTTACCAACATGATCTAAAAATATACCTTTCAAATTGATGAAATGACGGCTGGGGGATTGGTTGTCGCATCTGTTATAGAATTAAATTAGTTTGTGTGCAAGTTTGTAAGCATTTTTTTAGAAAGTTGTTGACCTCGGTGATCTTGATGTAAGATTATCGCCTCAGCATTCAATTTTCGTGGGTTCAAACACAGCTGGGGTCAATGGATATTTCTTGAGTGATAAAAATCCATATCTCAACTTATTTCATAGGTTAAGTAAAGCCGTCGCTGCTCCCACGTCAATTGTGGTAGGTAAAAGAACCTTGGAAGTTACGTGATCATACATTCAGCGGCAAAATTGGTAGGCCCTTTCACTATCGCTTATAGAAATTCTCGTGTTCTGTTATGATAAGTCGGTTCAGAAAGTTCACGTTAAATACCTTTAACAAAGAAATAAATATAAATAGTTTAAAGAGTGCACATTTAATATGCCCACCCTCACATCTTAAGAAAAACTCTGCCAAAAGGGACAGCTGAATATAAATGGCTTGGCCTTTGAGTATATGTAATAATATTTAGTAGTTTTTTTAGGTATTATAATTAGCAAGTACAGTATAGTGAGTTTCGAATAGGCATTTATTCTTTTCCCCCTCCTCCCTCTCTTAAGGGGTGGAGAAAGGAGGAAAGGATGAGTATGTGGTCCACTAGCGTACTCTGGGTTCCCTCTCTCTCTCTCTCTCTCTCTATATATATATATATATATATATATATATATATATATATATATATATATATATATATATATATATATA
>CABFVX010000796.1:136049-157211 GCA_902151425.1 Timema shepardi
ATATATATATATATATATATGCGGTTGAGGCAGAGAAACGCGAGGCAAGAGCCATCTGTCTGAGGTAGACCGAGGTGGGAGGAGCGGTAGAAGAGTGGTCAGTAATATATATACATATATATCTTAACACACTTGAATCACATCTCTCTAATACACGACCCAAAAAGACATTATTTCCACATCTGGGAAAAGTTTCGCATGACTACAGGTACACCGTTAACCGCCTATTTATGGGCTATACCTATGTATAGAGAATAGAAGGTAGCGCAATTTGGAGAAATACATCCGATTAGTTGTGGTTGTGATGTCACTCAGTACACACGCCAGTGCGTCACATACACATAGCTGTATGAAATACAAACTAATTTGTTTAAAATCAACTCACATTTTGGAAATTTAAATTATAAATAAACCTTTAAAATCCACACCAATATCCAATTAGTGTGATTACTTTATTTATTTAAACAAAATATGCATGTGGGGCTGTTTCCCTATTAAAATATAATTGGTGTGTACTGGATATATATGATTAAATCCCTCCAAGTGTTGCAACCTTTCTTATGGCTTTATATCAAGCCAGCTTTTTCTAGGTAATTTAAATATAAATGAAAGCAAACCATCCACACAGAAACAAACTCTTTCCAATAAATTATGTTATAGCTAAAACCAGCATTTGGTAATCCTAAGGAAACTGTGTTGTCAAATATTCGGCTTTTGATGACGGTAAAAAGGGAAAATGGAGGGAGGGAGGGGCGTTGCAATGAAGAGCATTTTAAAATGCTTTACCTCTAACAACAATCGATCAAACCATTTAAAAGATTAAGCAATTCCCCTCGGTAATGATTTCCTGAGTTTAAAAAACGTATTACACAATTGTAACAAATTTCTCATAAAGTTTATTATTAATTACTTGGAACTAAATTTTCAAAAATAGACTCTCAGTAAACTACCCTTAAATAAGCTGTCCTAAGAAAAATATGCACAGCGTCTTGTTAACTGCAATAAATAATATTCATATATATATATATATATATATATTTATATATAAATAATTATAAATATATATAAATAAATATATATATATATTTCTTAACAAAATTCAATTAAAATTATTTTTAATTTGTAAGAATAAAAACCCATTTTCACTTACTATAGAAACGATTTACAGATATTGAACTAAATCTTTACTTAAAAAAGAATATCTTCTGTAAGCTTCCCTTAAATTAGTTGTCTACCGAAAAACAATATGTATACAGTGTTATTTAAGATGTCAAACACACACTACATATCCATTTCAATCAAAATCGCTAAAGTCATTTCTGAAAAATTTGGAATTCAAAAAATACGCTATAAACTATCATTGATTTAAAGGATAGGGTAAATATCAAAAATTTCCCAGAGCATAGCCATTTTAATAATAAATAACAAATTTGAATGAAATCTATTAAACCGTTTCAGATCTGCAGCCAGGGGCAGAGATACAGACATACATACCAACACAATTGTTGCATACAGCGTAGGAGTCCATGGAAGTATAAACATTTGTTTAATAATGATATTGGGTGTTTGCTACTTCTTTAAAGTAAACAAACCATGTACTAAAATGAAACTATAAACATCTGTTTTAAGCTCAAGTTTTACCATAACGTTACCTAATAGTTTAGTAACTGATGAATAAACAGGTTCAAAACGTAAACATGAATAAAAAAAGAGATGTTGATCGATTGTTATAGAAATATGTATTGATTGTATTTTTGCGTTTAATAATGTTTGGTTAAGTTTCTTTAAAATGTGTCCAGAAACTGAATCATAAGGGAGGTTGATTGTCATAGCTCGCAGCCTTAGGCTCCTTTTACCCGTTCCGATGTTCGGGTGGTGGTTGACTAAGCGTAATTAAGGTATTTTCCCCAACCTGACCCAGAAGTCTTGAGAGATTCTCGTGTTCGATTTTATATATTATTATTATTATTATTATTACTAAAGTCTTACGTCTAGATAATTATTTTGTTGTTGCTAAGTGTAGATGTTGGTTTTGAACCCAAAGTAGTGTATTCATTTTAAATCTGAGCTAGCGCAGTAATCTTTCATAATCTATTTTATCTACTTCTTTAATCATGTCACTGGACTTAGTAGATGCTTATAATAATATAGCCCCAAAAATATAAATATATACACAGTTTTCTAAATATTTTTAATTTTTAATAAAGGCAATCAGGTACTTGCTGATCAGTATTTAAAAAGTAATTGTACGTGTTGTATATTGTTTATTTGGCCAGTGTAGTGATAAAGTTTACCAACTGTCTTACCATATCGGATCCACTTGAGTAATCATCATGAATTAAAATAACCTCGACTAGAAGAGTTCTGTTCAGCAATATTCTTATTAATCTCATGACAAACAGCCAAACTGTTTCAGCGCAAGTGCATTGTAAAACCGTGTGCATAGCACAATACCAAGAAACATTGCACCACGGGAACAGGGAGCTGTGGTATATCTTACAAGTGAATAATCGAACCGGTGTCGTGAAGAAATCTCCAGAAAATGTCTACATCATAATTATCCTTGGTGTACTGGTACAATATCCTCCATGCGAACATATCATTACTCCGTTTAGAATTAACATCTGGAAGACCACCATTAATCAGTTTGGCAATACAATCCACATGCATTTTCTTATGTGGTTGAGGAAATTCAATATATTTCCCAATAAGGCTATTCAAGTAGGAATACTTAGTCACATTTGTATCAACACTTATTTTATGTGAACAGGTAACTTTTAGAACACCAAACATTTGCCGGGCACTGCAAACTGAGCTATAAATCCCCGACAGAACACCAAGCGAAGTAATATTCAAATCCTCTAGGGAGAGTTTGTAAGATAATATATTCCAGTTTTGCCTCTTCCTTCTTTTCAAGATATATGAGTCGAAGAGACATGACCCTACTAAGAAGGTGGGTAATTTCATCTCCACCAAATCATATATCGGCAAACACGTAATATGACTTTAAGCAATAATTACAATTCCAAAATATATTGTCATACAATCTAGTAATATCACAAATAAATTCTCTGGGTGGTTTGAGTAATGTAGGCAAATGTGTCAACTTAGATCCAGAGAGTTGATTTATTAATAATCTTCGGCCACTGTAAGTGGTCAGCATGTACACCCAACAGGTTCACTTCAACAAACTACGACAAACTTTACTTTCACACTCGATCCCGTTTTGGTTAACCCGATGTTCAGTATTGACAATGTAAAAACCAATATATTTATGTCCCTCATAAGATCGTTGGAAATTGTTGGTCTCATCCATTCTATTTCTACAATTTACAGCCAATTATGCTTTAGTCTTGACCACATTCAATTCTTTATCATACTTACAACTGTATTTTATAAACGCTGTAGAAATTTCCTTTAATCCAGAATCACGAGAGACGAAAAAGTCACATAATCTGTATACGCAGAGACAACTAGTGCTTTAGTGAAATTTGGTAGTTTAAAGCATAATTTGACAATGTCTGCCTTCAAATATGTAGTAAAGGTTCTATACAAATAGTAAACAATGGGCTCGATAATGGGTCACCTTGCTTCGCTCCACGTACCACAGGAATTGGCATAGTTAATACATCTCCAACTCGTAACAAAAATAATGGTGAATTTAGGTTTAAGTTACGAATATACGCCATATACTTTGTTCTGAACCTGAATTTGGATAGCGTCGAAATTATGTGTAGGCGTGTTCATTTGAGTAACTTTTATGATCCAAGGAAAGTACAGCAAACTAATGAGAAACATCAGATGTTATGGCTTCGCCTTTGTCAAATATCCTTTATTCACACTTGGAAAAAATAATTGGCACTCCTAATTACTGGCGATTTTAAATTGTGAAAAACTAATAAAGAATATTATAAAATTGCCTCATGGAGCCTGAAATAATTATCATGGGGCCCAAGGGCTCCAAGTAGCACAGTTTGAGAAACTTTGCTCTAAACAAAGCTAGTAACAATATCTACAGCTTATGTCGAAATTTTAAGATGCACTTGGAGTTTAACAAGAATCCTCTAATGCCTGTAGTTTGATATTTAATAACTGGTCTAATGAAATATCTGATTAACAAATTGACTGTGTTTAATTTGATCAGTTTTTAAGTTATAAAATGGCAATGTTTACTAAACCCAATTGTTTAACAATATTAGCAAGAGTTAACGGGAAACTCCTTTTATATTCTAAATAATAATTAAAACACGCACAATGGTAATATATTTAGAAGCTCTTCATGATTAACTTGTATTCATAGCCATTTATTTAATTTTAAAATAGTGTTTATCACATATTTACTATTACATTTGTATTATCAAGTATAGAATATGTGTATATGTGTGCACCTATAAATACCACTCTACAGACTCCTATACTTAAAAATAATACATGTCAAATTAGGAAGCAAAATAAAGACAATAGTAAAGGAAAAAGCTATTAAAAAGGATCTTAAATTTAATCATTCAGAAAATTGATATTGTACGGTCTTATGATAAATGAACTATAACCAAGTCACAGGGCAGGGAAAATAAAAGGAGTGATTAAATTTCCTTTTTCCCCTCCCTGTCCCCTTTTTCTCTTGGCTCATCGCTAATCTCCTTTGCTCGCCACACATAATCTTCTTCATTATTTCCTTCTTATGTAAGTAGAAGAAACCACAAACCGAATCCACTTCTTCCCTCTAATTACAAAATTGTATTCACTGGTAGTGGCAAACGATTCGTTTCCTGGATTTCACTTAGGGGCTTATGTATTGTTTGGGGTGGGTGTTAGTATTAATAATCTTGTGAACGCTTGCTCGCAGCTGAACGCGTGTGAAATCCAGGCGTTTGAGGACGAACTGCCCTTAAATTATCACGGTAGTGTGCGATGTTAATATTAGCTTTCAAACTTTTAGGTTGGTCAGGATAAAAGCCTTCCCTCATGATAGAAATAATATTTATAAAATGATTATATTTATCTATCTATCCATCCATATATTTATCTATCCATCTATCTATATATTAATATACTTTAAAATGTGAAGCAATTTCTTTAAATACGAATGAAATTGTCGATCTATTCCTAAAATTAAAGGTAGGTGAAAATAGAAAAAAAAAGTTTTTATAAAAATAAGCACTAACGATTTTGATTAAAATAATTCTCTATGCACAGTTAAACAGTTTAACTTATGTTGTCCTCAATTGGTATATATCCTCCCAATTGTTATTTGAAAAAACAACAACTTATAGTTAAAAATTGATGATACATGTTTTCTTTCACTTATATTATGATCGATCTTAGGCGGAGACAGTGGTTTCTATTAAATGCGTCCATTTGTGCACCCACTTCGTGGCTATATACATTTATTAGGTACGGTTTTGTTTCAAAAATTAAATGTATTGCTTGCCACAGTTATTTTGGGATGATTCTTATTTTTGTCTTTTAATATTTTTTATTTTGCAAATTTACTTTTCCTACATGATACAATAAAAGTTCTAACACTTTAGCTAAGTCGATAGCATGTCTGTCTACTGAGCTAAGGGTTCTGGATTAGATTTCCAGCATGGCCGTAAATTTATCATTGGTGAAATGTGGGTTTACCATTCCATGGTGATAATTTAACTGCCGAGGACTGGATATTGGGCCTGTCCTAGTCTTAAGTTAGATCATAAGACATATGAAGCTATGGCAGGCCCAGCAAGCCGGTAGTGGAAAATATATGTCTTAAATAAAAAAATTTTTACCCAGGCCACAGGCTGGAAACAGTAATGGATGTAAAAAAAAAGCAAAAGAAGATAGACTTACCTCTCAGTCTCCAAGCTAAATGCAGATATCTTCATTTTAAGATAAAGGAGTGAGAGAGACTGTTGGGGTGCCGTGCTATTTTATTTAAAAAAGAAAACCACTTACTTTGAAGTTTATCATACCAAAGTTTAGAAATTTTCAATAATGAAGTCACAATTTAAGAAAACAATTCCCACAGTTCTATTGAATCAAAATTTAAAATTTATATTTCACTAAAATGAAAGCTGACGTATTAAAGATGAAATAATAAATGACGATCTAATTTTTTTAAATATTGAGTTTACAATCTATAAAATCTAAAGTCTACACCTCAGAGCTATCTTGTTAAGAATACTCGCAAAATGTGTCAATGGGCAAGCTAGATTTCTACCCGACCAGGATTCGAATCCCAATCTCCCCGTCACAGACAGCCCAGTCTACCGCAAGAGTGACGCCTTAGACCATGCAACCACCGAAGTGAGTCTCTTAAGGTATACCACCAGAACCCAAATTATAATTCTCTGAAGATCCGACCGCACTTTTGTCCTTTTACTTCTAAGCGTGCTTGCCAAACTAAATAAAATTTTACCTCGATACTTGTATTTTTAATTGTTAATGTCTTCTCCCTCCGCCTATCTTGTCCTCCACCCTCCTCTTCCCCCAAAACCTACAGGAAGCAATCAACAATTTAATTTGCGCGCGTTGAATCTAACCTATATCAATTTTAATTTAATTCAATTTTACTTTCTATCTTTACCGAGTATGAATCAGCGCTCTATTCAAAACGTGAGACCACACTCCTTTTGATAAAACTTGTTATTCTTCTTTGTGTGAGCACGGCGAGATTTGAAAACTCTACTCGAGTTGTAAAGTGTAGGTAGAACATGATTCAATTATATATGCCAATATTATTACTGAATAGAAGTCCTTCATGGCTTCGTGCTAGCGCGTAGCGATACCTTCGGTAATTTGGTTGAGGCAGAGGATATCATACTGAAGGTGTACTTACAACAAATGAACTAGGACCGGTAGATAACGTTAACATTTACAGAGGTAAATTAACAAGTATCCTGGAAGAAAATTTCAACGGTGATTTTATTTATTGTTGTAAAAATATACCAGTTGTTTCTACTAGATTATGTTTTATAGAGGTCTGCGAGCTTGGGTTTTTTCCTTCGGGTCGAACTCTTGTCAAATATTTCAAAAAGCTCTCAAGCTCGAATATATTAATAATAAAAAAATATTTAAGAGTATATATTTGTTTATTTTAAGAGTAAAATAGTATATTTAAAATGTCACCAGTCAAAAAAAGAATTCCGTGGTGTTAGTCCGGAAGCGAGTTATACCGACCGAGCGTCCGTCGCCATTAGCGATTATAGTGCCAACATTTACTAAGATAGGGTGTCATGTGGTCAACACAACGAGTCCTTCTGTCGTTATTCTAAGTTTTTTTTAAACCAGAGATATTACTTGTTCATTCAAGTAGCCACTCATTTGTCTTCACGAGGCTGAGTATGACCGCGTTACAGACCCACTGCTTCACAGTTAAATTTTGTACGTTCCGGGGATCGGGCCTAGGACCTCTGAATCTAAAGTTAGAAAATCTGATCACTAGACAACATGAAAGGTAAATATTAAATAGTTTAAATGTGAGATTTAAAAAGATATGTACTAAACAGCACATATTATAAAAAAAATTATAAATTACACTTGGACACGGGAACGAACCCGGGACCTTTGGCTTAGTACACCAATACTCTGACCACTGAGCTATCCAGGATTCGTCCCGTATTCAGGGTCATTCTTCACTCATATTTTAAGGCAGAGTCTATGATGGACGTGCGGAAATCGTCGGCTTCAAATGTGTGATTTTATTAAGATCACGAGATATCATAGACATACACCATAGACATAGACGTACAGTACATCATAAACTCTGTCTTAAGATATGAGTGAAGAATGACCCTAGGCAGGGGATGAATCTTGGATAGCTCAGTGGTAAGATCATTGGCATATTAAGCCAAAGGTCCCGGGTTCGATTACCGTGTCCCAGTGTCATTTTTCAATTTTCAGAATACGATATCTAGATTGAATAATTCTCCCTAAAAAGCATATAATAACTTTGGCTATTTGACTAAACCGCACAGGTTCTTAAAATATGAATGACACCCATTTTTATAAATAATAAATGTTTTTGCAAAAAATAACTAAAATGTAAGTATTGGTTTTTAAATTAGAAATAAAACTCTTTTTTTAAAATATTTAAAAATAATAACACTCAAATAAAAAATAAATATAAAAAATAGTTAAGATGGTTTCAACACTCATGTTCTTAAGACATTAAAATAACGCTGACAATTTTAAAAAAAATGGTAAAATTGACGTCTTAATGAGATTATATTACCCCAAAATAAGGTGCTGTCATTTTAATTACCCTATAAGAAAACGTAAAAATCACAATAAGTCAGAAATTTGAAATTTTTCATATTTCGTTTATTAGTTTCACGCAAGATCACTTCTTTTGTAACAATTACATTCCTCTCTGCGCAGTTGTACATGCGCTTTATTTGTGCTCTCACTAAAATAGATAGCTTAAAAAGAAATTTATTTCAAGTCAATTTTTAATGGTTATGTACTGTACAGTAATATATGTTTTAAAATGGAAAATAAGATGGTTAATATAATATTTTTAGTATGCAGTATGAAATAGTAAATGATTTTGTTTATTTAAATATGTTAAGTTAGGTAAAATATTTATTGCAAGATTGATTAACGCTGATTTTAGACAGGCTAGCAAAAATATTTCTATGACTAAATAAAAACTAGTGATAGTTTTGTAGTCTAACATATTAATAAAAGTTTTAAAAATCTCCATTTCGAAAACAATTAATGCTAAATTATAAATTATAAATTTTACATATTTAATACAACAAAACTTATGATTTTAGAAAGTGACCATTCAAAAGAAGTAACTACAATGATTAATCAACAATTTAGTGATCTATTTAGCTACCGTAATTTTTTATTTTCATTGCCTTGTCATGGCATTGCAACTTAAATCGAGGATAATTCAAAATGGACGAAAATATTGAGTTAGTTTACCAGTTGAAAGTAGTTTTAGATCCCCATTACTTTATTAATGTGACATTCTATATTGATTTTAACAATTTTATTTGTTAAGTTACTGAATGATCTATAATTGAAACTGCCGATATCATTCAAAACAATAATTAGCCTTTACTTACCATTGCGTTTTAAAATTTGATTTGTACGTACAGTATATCAAGTGGAAGAATTAAAATAGGGATTTGATCCCGAGATTTAATAAAAAGCTCGGCTCAAGCTTGAAATCTGAGTAGTCGCAGATACCTTGTGTTTTGCAATAGTTAGTAACAAGTCTTAGTGGGTATGGGCCCCTAAGTGTCAGGATCATATTATAATATAACTTGTAGGTGACGTGGATGCTGGAGTTTGAATCCAAAAACATGTATTTCTCTAAGGGTCTATCTTCCTAAATTATTTATCAGTATCCTCACATGCCAATTTGGATACATTTCCTCAGATATAACAGATTCTTACCTTGGTAGTTTAATAAAATTCCGATATCCGGGACGGGTAGTAAGTAATACGATGGAATAAGATAAAAGCATTATTCTCATCTTGTGTGGTTTCTAGGTGACAGTAAATTCTGTGCTTAAATCCCAACCGCGCGTTTTCCTTAAGACGATCACCTAGATCAGCAATAAAATATCAATAGCTGACAGACTACACGCCTTAAATGCAATGGTCAGTGTCGTTTTCTGGAACTACATTTCCAAGCGCATACTCCCTTTAGTACTTCGCCTACAACTACCCTTTGTCATGTTAATAATAAATAGAGGAAAGAAAACTACGAGACCTCTCTCGCTCTTCTCAAGGTAGAAAGGAAAGCTCACTGCTATTTTTCAAACATCTTAATTTTTGTTGTTGTGAGCCTATTAAAAAAAAATTGTATTTGTTATGAGGAGGGCTAAATCTAGAGATTGTTTTTCACTAGGCCTGGTCTCATAGCCTCACAAATATAATAAAAAGTTGTTGAAAATAACCTAATGCCACAACTCAAACTATAGGGTTGTTAGGAAAAAAAGAGCAGTGTTTAAATCTTTCGACTCTATTTTGATATGAACCATATTTTGAAATAACATATCTTATAATTAAATATAACGTTAAAGCTGAATGTTTGTTCAGCAATTTCTCGCTTATTGAGACGGCCCCCTTAATATCTTCCACCCTACCGCCACGCAAATGCGGACAAAGGCTATACTCACATATCTGATTCGGGTACCCAGATAAATTAAAAGGAAGGAGAGGGTGGGTGGGGAAGTTGCAATATGTTTGAAAAATCTAATTTAATAGACATTTAAATCTCCAACCAAATTATAAATCAACACTTATTTAATAAACAAGTTTTTTTTTAGAAAAAAAAATGTTGTGCTTTTTACCAGATCACATGTTAATCAGAGACGCTAGGGTTCGAAGTCTTAGTTCACATGTGGTCTGAAAATTCAAAGGATTATGTTTTAATCACCTTCTTGTTCAGTATATTGATATAAATTCTGAAAATTGATATTTTGATAGAGTAAGCCTAACTAAAAAGCATAAATAATAGCTTTGGCTTCTTTATTCCTATACACATAAATAATAATTATTCTAAAAGGGCAGGGATGAGGAAGGAAGACCTTAAGAGGTAAGCTAAACGAAATTGTTTGGAAAGAGAGTGGGAAACCATTTAGGAGAACTCCCCCTCAGTATACCCGACCGGGATTCGAGCCCCGATCTCTTAATCAACATTAGCTCAATCTAACACGAGAGTAAAGCCTTAGACCATTTAAACGAAAATTAATCTCTGAATGAACGTACGCATAAGATGCATACTGAATAACACACTCACGAATAATCAGGAATTCACTTTATTAAATTTCCTTTAGAGAGGTTGGAATAAACCTTGTAGTTTTAGAAGCGTTTAAAAGGACCTGTCTATTTAAACCCACTTCTTTTTTAAACATTTATTTTAAGTCTACCATTATATACATTTTATTTTTTCATTTAATCATCTGTACATTTTTGTTTGGAGAAAGAGTGCATGGGTTGTTTATAAGGAACTAATTCATTTTCCCCTTCAATATTTTTCTCAAACCAGGACTCCACTAAGTAATTTTATCAAAAGCCGACCTTACGGACGGTGGAGATGAAAGAAGCAACCGTTATTACTCGGAGGCTGCATGAACTGGACCAGAAATGGAACTTCATGGAAGGTCAATCAAAGGATGGTAGAGGCACAGAATAACTTAACATAAAACCTTTTCAAGCAGGTAGAAATAGTATAGAGATACAACAGTGAAGGAGAAGTAAACTGTGCTTGGTCGCATTCGTTTGAAAGTTATAATTTAAACTTCTTAATTTGTGCTGAACCTAATTTTTGAAGATGTTCAGATTTTGAAAATCTCATGCTTTTAGTTAGACTAAATAACTTTATTTGTCTTAAAAACATAAATGTGATTAATATGTGTTAAAGCAAAGGTTATTTAAAGACTCAATCGATGGGTTAGGTGTAAAGAAGGTCGTTTATAATATGTGCAACAGCGAATGGTTAGAAGAATGATTGAAGATTCCATTGATTATAATCACATGTATACAGTCACACTGGTGCATCTCGCCAAGTTTTGAAATTCTATTTTATCGGAGATCAACTATTGCGAGTTTGTCTCCTTACACGATATTATCCTTGGTTTTTGTACTGATAACCTCTTCTAAGAAAGTCTCGTGATAAGTACACCTATGTCGGACTTGCATGTCGCGAGAAGTTCAGATGACCACACGAATCTGGACAATGTTTCTCTACTCGCTGTAACGTTTTGGAAATCAAAGAAAGTGATCATGAAATATTTCAATTAGTTGATATTGAAGAAGTTTTACCTTGTTTAATTAATACTATAATTATTGTGATTATGTATTTTTAATAGCAACATTTCTTGCAAATAAGCCCTTGAAAATGAAGGCATTGATGTGTTCTTACAGTTCTTACGTATTCCAGAGTGATATTCAATCAAACTCTTACATGCTCAGCCCTCTTGCCCGTTGTATATGAATGGTTCATCTAGGTTTGTCGGGTTTAACTTTTCTCATAAAAAAAAAGCATAACTCAGAAAGCTATTTAAGAAACTCCGTTTCACTTGTCTTTTTTGTTTGAAATTAAAATATTTAAAAATACTTTCTCTCTTTAGCTAAGAGTTTCCTTGTTTATTGATATAGACCACTGAACTTAATTTAATTGTATTCATTTATTCCTTCTTAAGGTTGGCTTGATGGGCTTTCTATCCATACGGAGCTGGGAATGCGCCCTTCCTTCAGCTTTTTAGTGCTGCCTGCACCATCTGGTGGATGCACCAAGGGAGTTCAAGTAGTGTTGTGGTTTCCCGTTGCCTTCCACACCAAATTTCTAAGAGCGGGTGCAAAAGGACCTGACAATTTTGCAGGAAAAGTATTTTAATATACCTTCCAGGGTTCCTTTACATAGTATCACAATTGACGTTTGACCAACAGCCTTACATCCCCTCCAAATAAAGTTGTGCTACGGATTTTTGTCTATTTATTAATCCAAACTTTTGTCTAAATATAAGCTTGATAAATATATTATTACTGTATTCTTAAGTATCCATTATTGCTGTCGTTTTATTGGTTCTTGTGGATACTGGTAAGCGCTATCATAACGGAAATTAAAACTATTATCATATATAATATTGTGTAAATAACGTTTATTAATTACCCTAAGGTTTTTTTAGCTCTTAACTATCACACACACACATAAAATGGATTTATTATAAACTATCAAATTTAAAAACTATTAGTATAATATTATACCCTTTGTATAAGAGCACCAAAAAAAGTGCACATACTTAATTACATACCTGGATACAAATACATACATACATACATACATACATACATACATACATACATACATACATACATACATACATACATACATACATACATACAATATATACATACATATTATACACTAGCTTAATATATTTTGTGCACCACATTTTACTAGCTGTCATTAAATCCGGATATCCTTTTAAACCAAATATCTTCCTAAGCACCTTGTTTTCAAACACCCTTAATTTGTTTTCGCCGTGTAAAGTAAGATAGCCAGTTACACCCATAGAGAACATCCGGTAAATTTGTTTTGTATATTCGGAGTTTTACATTTCTTGACAGCAGGCGAGATGTCAACAAATTACTGACCGAGTAAGAGCACACATTAGCAAACTGTATTCTTTTTCTAGTTTCCAATTTTATATCGTTACTTTTAGTTAGAATAATTGTTCCTAAGTATTTAAACTCATTAGACATATCAAATTATTTGTTCTTCGCATTGGTCTCTAAATTATCTACGCAAATCTGTCTACTCTCAAAAGCTCATCTGGTTTGATAAAAATACAGCTATCATTTAATAATATAATCGCTCCTTCTATATAGCTATTTCAGGGCAACCATTAAATCTATAAGTTTAAACAATATTACGACAAATCTTGATAGCCACCTTTTTGCAAATCTTTCACAGTTGAAACATGTCCACGTCTTGAACAACAGAATGCGATATTTGCAACGGTGTTTGTTATAGTGCACGCACACGCACAAATGATCAAACTAACACTCGATAACAACTAATTAACCATTGTTCTTTATTTAAAACAATTAAATACATTGTCACTATAAAAAAACCTACATAATTATAATTGATTATGAAATATCTCAGTTCCTTTACACGCTTAAAAAATTCGATATATCAAACTGCAACCGAAACTTCATCTGCAACATTGAAGTAATACTAGAACTCTTAGTAGATATCACATCAACAACTAATTATGTTGATCGCAATCAGCCGCATGACCTTCATTTGAAATTTAACTATAGGAAAGCCATGGAATAGATTTATTTGTCAGTTGTTTTAAAGAGTCCAGGGTTACGGTACAATTTGTATACCTGTTCCATGAACACTAATACAATTAATTAAACGATATTTTATTTAGAAATATCGATAACAAATTATCACTGTAACATCTAAACTTTTCAAGATAAAGGTTTAAAAGATTAAAATAAATTTTGTTCACTTATATGTATTCCGAGAATAATTCGACGTAAGTCACAAGAGGTCCATAAGATTTCTTCTCCTGTAGTAGACTGTCCATAACTATCAGAAATAATCTGTTCTACATGATTCATGATGTTTTATTTAACATTTTATAGAGTATTTGAATTCTAATGTGAGCTGAAACCCTTCCGTTAAATTCACGGTCAGGGTCTTCAAACAAACCAAGAACATTATAATTAAATGTATTTTATAGATGATTCCATTGTTTAAAAAATATACCGGATTGTTTCAAAATATACGTACATTATTAATCTTTTAATTTATACACACAAACCATTTTCTGAAAGGACTTTTATATTTTGGTTGGTAACATTGTATATTCATGTAACAAGGATTAAAACAAGAACCGTGTGAATGCGAATCATATATTTCTTGGTAGCTAACTTTTTTGTGTGATATGTCATCATTATTTGTTTGTAAGTCTCCTTAGTGAATTAAGCATGAAAACACCAGCCGTGTGTTAGGGGAATTATATTGTAAGACGCGTTTTTTCTCTTATAAATACTTCAATATGAATAAAGAAGGAAAAAATAGACCAGGATTAGGTCTGGAAGTTTTCAAAAGCGATGCAATGAGATTCCCCCTTTGCTTTATCTTTTCGTCTTCCATTTTCCCTGTTTGTTTGTTTGTTATAAATAAGAGCTCCTTTTTTATGGCGTTGTGTTTTTTTATCATAAAAAATTATAAGAAAGAATTAAGAATATACATAAGAGCTCACTAAATAAACGCTAACATATAAGACAGAGAACTAAGTTCTTTTGGTCTGGTTGTTTCTTAAAAAAACGCACCTTTGTTGTTTCATATTAATCCAAACTCTTTAACTCAGTAGATATTGTGAATGTATACCAAGGTAAGGGCCCCACATTTGATTCCCACGCATGACCGATATATTTATAATCAGTGAACTTTAAGATTTTTCCTTTCTCATAATTATGGTATAATAAAGACCGGGAAAGCTCGTGCTATGTCTTTATTGAATTTAGGTTAGTTTGTAAATCGTTTAAGAATATTATAAGTTGTTTGAGAAAGAACATAGTAAATACCCTAATTAAAATGTATAACATATTTAAAAAGGGATCGATCAGGCCTGTCGTGTCACAAGCTAATTATTTATACTAGTTAAAAAGTAATAGATCGTGATTAAGTTTAATAAAGAGCAATGGCTGTTTGCGGGTCAAACCAGTCTTTATGAAACTCTATACTAGAAAACTGTATACAGCTCCTCACTTGTAATTTGAACGACTACACACATGGTATTGAAATAAAGTAGTGAATTTTTATTGTCTTTAAAGGTCAATTTTATTAATAAATGGGAGGAAAAATTGTAATAGTACCATCTTGTCAAGCATTTCTTGTCTTGATAAGTCACTAGCTGCCCATGATAAATATGTAATTTACCGGTCAGCGAGTTTAACTGATTATACCTAGATCTATCACTTCAATATAATAATTAAGTTATAATGATTTCAACTGGATTTATTACGTAGGATAACAATTATATCTAATGATTGCACCTAGATCCATTACCTGGGATAATAATTATGTCCAAATGATTGCATCTAGATTTATCACGTGGGATATTAACAGTGGAGGCTCGTAGCTAAAATTAGTGGGGTCTGCTAACACGGGAAGCAAAACAGTGCATTTGTTACTTCACAGCCACAAAGCCAACTTTTCCGTTGAAAACATTCAGAACTAAAGCTACGAATATATTTCTTGTTATTGCTTTTGCCTGGCTGAGATATTAAAATACCAGGTGTTGAATGACCTCTTTTCTTAACTGTATTCATCTCATGGAGAGATAGCTGTGAAAACTTAAGCTGTTGAAGTTCACTTACACGCACAGAACTTTTTTCTTGTGGATGCAAGGCCATGGTTAAAGTTTTCTGTTAAATAAAAGAACCGAAAAAAAAAATCAAATAGAATATCTGGAATCAGAATAATAATCTAATTCTACACTCTTCTACACTTTATCACATTCAATAATATGGTACACGGTTTTTAAGCACAACACACGCTGAGTAAAAAAATAACTTCCTTCCACCATCATGCTAGAGCCAGCACTGCGAGAGTAACAGTGCTCTCTCTACCTGGCAGTCCCACCTTACTCCCCATCCCCCTCTTATGTGTGCATGCGCACACCAGTCAAACACCACGTCGCTGGCACTGTAAAGCGCACAGTTCCATATAAAGATTTTTGTATCTCTTTCATAAACTGGGGGATGGCTACTGAAGTACTGACATTATGCTTCAGGTATATATATATATATATATATATATATANATATATATATATTGTACTACAAAAATAAAGAAAAAATAACTCATTATATTAAATGTTATCGATAATATCAAGTGAAAATAGCGGGTGCTGCAGTTTCACAGTGCCTATACATGAGCCGCAACTGGATATTAATTATGTTCGAATGATTGCACCTAGATTTATAACGTGGGATAGTAATTAGGTTCTAATGATTCCACATAGATTTTCCCATGGGATAATATCTATGTTCAAATGATTACATCTAGATCTATTACGTGGGATAATAGCTATGATCGAATGGTTTAACCTAGATAGTAATTATGTTCAAATTATTGCACCTAGATATATCATTTGGAATATTAATTATGTTAGAATCCCAGTTGGCTGCACCAGTAGGGACTCCCCACACTGTAATTTTCTCAATCAGTTTAGATTTTTTTTTATAATCTTACTAAGACCATTTTATTCTTAAAACGCTGGATTTTAAAAGTAGCATAGCGTATAACCCAAACGGGTAGTAAGACGCGGTGCTAAATATTAGTAAAAGTAGCACATTTTTTAGCTATAATAATTTATTCTAAATATTTGTATTGCACGTACTTAGAAGCCATTTTTAACAAAGTTTAAGTGGTCTCTCAATCACTCGTTCCCCAATTATATTGGCATAAATTCTACACTATAGTTTGACTCCCATTTATACCCCCTCCCCAACAAATTCTCCCACTACCTTATAGTTCCCACGGGACTTAATACACACATTTTCACGGGCTTGTTTGGATTAATGGGTGAAAATCAGATTTTCTAAACGCTCACCTGATCATAATATAAAATACACCCATCACACACACACACACACACACACACATATATATATATATATATATATATATATATATATATATATATAGATATATATATATATATATATAATCTAAGCTTGAGAAACTTTGAAAGGAAATATTGGAGGTTTTTATGTTTACATACAATGCTGCCAATAACACAACTTATTTTACCGATATTTTATCATATTTAATTAAAGACCGCAGGCCAAAGACGGTAACAAAATCACATAAAGTTTATAGTTGTAGTTCGTCAAAGGGAGACCTTGTCTGTAGATGAATACTATTTAGAACGTAATTAAGAGGCAACGTAATTTGCCTAGTCTAATTTTAGATCCCTTAAGGAGATTATACCGTTGTGTTATTTGTGGCTAATTATAAATACTTTTTTCATCCAAGTACATTTGAAATCACTTTGTTAAGAAGACCTCTTTCAGATCAACAGAAGAATTTTTTTCATCGTGCCTCATTACCCGTATGGACTAAACTGATTATCAATCTACCCAATTCTGTTGAGCACATTTTCTAAGGTATCACTCTCACAAGATAATAGCATACCAATGATGGGGAGATAAAAGTTCGAATCCTGGTCGAGTGCACCGAGGGTGGCTTTTCCTAAATGGTTTACGACTCTTCTCTCAAGTAAATGTGGGTGCATTTCC
The DNA here is from genome assembly GCA_902151425.1 of Timema shepardi. Lineage (NCBI taxonomy): Eukaryota > Metazoa > Arthropoda > Insecta > Phasmatodea > Timematidae > Timema > Timema shepardi. The sequence continues at coordinate 153,822 of CABFVX010000796.1, forward strand.
TCTTAATTCAACCTTGGTCATCCCTAACTCATAAGAGTAATTATCAAATATTCGTATAGCCTCAACAAATAGTAAGACACGGTGCTAAAAATAAAGGTAGTGATTGAATGTGTGTGCGTTGGCTTTAGAGAGGGAAAAATTGATGCTAAAAGGGAATAAACCATTTTCTTGTACAGTATTCGACAGTTTAGTTGATTCTGTTCTGTGTCTGTCTACCTAATTAAGAGTACTGGCCTCAATTACCAGAAGAGACTATAAAATCTAATTTGAGAAATTGGGGCTTGGCCTATCGCAGGGATGAATTAACGATCAGGGCACTTGATTTTGTGTTTGGTTTTGAAACTAAGCCAATTAAAAAAAAAGGTGTTCTGATATAAACAGTCAGTTTAGAAAGTGCATGTTAATTGTCCCAAATTAAAACAATAAATCAATAGATTGGTAATCAAGTGCGGGAATAGAAGTAATCTGCAAGTAATAAGGAGTGAATGAGTCATATGAGCTGAGTGGGTCTGAAGGGGGAGGGTAAAACCGGCTGATAGTGTGGGGGAGGGGAAGGCCCTTGCCAGCCAAGTGCGCCAACTTTACAGAGCAAACACGAGCAGAGTAATAATTCATGTAGCAATTGTGGAAATGGGGTGGTGTGAAAGGGTACTGGTGTTAGATTGGATGGGATGCGAGAGGTGGTTATGGGGAATAGGGGGGTGTTAACTCGTGTTGGGTGGAGGGGAGAACGAACCAGATGAGATGCTTAGAATTCCAATAAAAGTTACATTTTGATAAGAATGTATTTTACGTTTGTTTCTGGATTAAAGATTTTGATAAATACAGTTTCCTTATGTAGAAAATATCATTTAAAAATCTAAGAAAAAAAGGAGTGTTAAAAGAAATATAGGCCAGATTACTATTGTGCATCACGTATTACTTCTATTCGTATGAATATCTGCATATTGTCACTAGTGGGATAGAGGTGAGTAAAGTCAAGTTTTAGAAAATGTGCCCTCATTTTCTTTTAGGGAGAGTAGGAAACCATTTAGGAAAAAACATCCTAATTACAACTAGAAGGGAGTTGAATCCTGACCTTGCCAACACCTGCAATATAGCCTATTGCGAGAGTGAAACTTTGGACTCTGGGGCCACCAATATGGGCGATAAATGTATTGAGAATAAGTTGAATCTAAGTTGTACCAATATAAAGGTGACTATAGAAGTTGACTACAATAATTGGAAGATGACCCAGCCTGTGTTTATGATGGTATATAGATCTGTCTTGCTACCAAGATATTAGTGTCAGTGTTTATGTTTAGTGCACATGTTTGTATTGTAAGAGTTATTGTATAAGAACTGTAGAACCTCGTTTATCCGGTCTAACTGGGACTGGGTGTCACCCGAATTAAAGAAACTCTAGATAGTCTAAAAACGCTATGAAAAATAGCAGCGCTCATCAGTACTCTGAGAAATTTGACCACATCATACCTTTGTTGACAGAACATAGTTTTAGCTAAAACCAAGTTGTAGCATACTGTACAATACTAAATACAGTATTGTTTGCAATACATCTTTAGTTCACTACAGTATTGTACTCACCCCACGACTATAGTATCGTCATTTATTTATTTATTTAACATCGAGTCTAATTGGAAGGAGTTTTTTTAATAATACTTTTTATTTGTCCCTTAAAACTTTGTTACAAAAAAATAGTAACTAACAAGATATTTCGTTCCGGGTGGATCAGAAATATACGAAATCTTATTGAATATAGAAACATTGGTCTTAAGTCTTAATTTTAATATAAATATACATATGTATATGGAGCAATCAACTTTGACCAAATATCTCTCGCTCTCGCATTTATATTTATAGTGGCCCGTGGGTTGTCATCATGCCGGGATCTCGATCAATTCCACTTTAACTTACCGTAGCGTTCATTTAAAGTTAAATTAACTTAAGAAAACAGATGTGTGATCACGATTCACGTAACTTAACGTAACAACTCGGACCAAAAAACTCAATTCTAGAGTAGGCCTATGCATTTTGATCTGTATCTTGTACTATTTGTGTAGTGTTTATGATCTGTGAATGCCTACTTTTTTCTACCGATATTATAGATATTTATTGTTAAAATTATTCAGCAGATTTTAATGCTTTTACAATCATGATTATGTTAGTTGATTTATATTTTAGTAACAAGGATCTTTTTTGAAAGCAATACATTATTAAATTTCATATAATAAAAGCTTTGTGGTTTTAACTTCTTTACACTATTTGAATTGAGTCTGTTCTATAATGTTCTATAATGATACGATAATAGCGCTTATTTTAATTAAATGTCCGATCACTATAACTAAAGCTAAAGATTAGACCTTGGTCATAAAACTAACAAATAAATTAATAAATACCCCTGTAGGCGTCACTAGTCTAATGATTGGCTGGATAGATCACGTGAATACCCTTAAAGTTACGTTCACTTAACGTGAAAAAATTCCCAGGACATGTATTACGTTAAGTTAGATGCAAGACAACGTTAAGATAACTGCATCGTGATCACTTCAATTTAAAAACATGAGGAGATCCTTTACATGGGACTTTACTAGTAAATTATCACCCCCCTCCCATCGTATCTATTTTAGCAACCAAACACATGATCGAGTGCGTGTGCATTGGCTTTAAAGTGCAAGTTTGACACTGAATGAGAAGGAACACCATCGGAATAGTTGCCCCTCTCCTTCATTCCTTAAAAACCTTTTACCTATCATAACGGCACAAGAGACAAATTAAATAGTTTTATTTTATGCGAGAGCATTTAGAAAAATAAACGTTATATATTATTTTAGTTGAAAAATAATATATATATACTTTCTGAGGATTTTTACATTTTTATTTTCTTTCTGGTAAATTTTAATTCCACTTCCATGAGAATATGAAATATTAAAAAGGAGGTATAAATCACTATTCAAACTCTCTTCCTCCCCATGGAATATTCCAAATGCAATCAACGGAAGACCAATCTCCAATTCAGTATTCTTTCACTTGAAAATCAGCATATTCCAATACGGGCGCCTCCTAGAAATACTCTAGAGTACTTCTCTCCCAAGACGTTCAATCCACATGCATAATACATTCCGCCTTTCCAGACTTGCCACGTCTCCCCTAATACACTTCCCCTCCCCCTATACTACACTTCTTCTCTCTTCACAACACCCCCGGTCTCTATAACACTTCTGAGCCTACTTCCTCCAAAACAATTCCCGTTCTGTAACACTTCGTCCCTCTCCACAACACTTCTAACTAACAAAATGCTTCTTACCTCTCCACAACACTTCTAACTAACAAAATGCTTTTTACCTCTCCACAACACTTCTAACTAACAAAATGCTTCTTACCTCTCCACAA